>CM045066.1:25050144-25352644 GCA_024542945.1 allo-octoploid hybrid of Carassius auratus x Cyprinus carpio
GACAGCATTTTCTGAATTATGGAGTTATAAAAAGAGACATTCAAATTGTAACTCTAATATGTCAATAAAATAAAACTAATGTTTTATAACTTAAAATTTTGGTTTTATCCAATGTTCAGATTTGTTTTCTGGAAATGTATGCATATTTAAATAGACAATACAATTTAAACATATTTCAGAAAATTTGTAATACAAAATAACCATCTAAATGTATACTAAGTATGGTGATATTCACTGAAAATATATTTGTTGCAGGATTTTACAGTTTTAACTCAGAATTAAACATGACATTTTGAAGTAAAATAATTGAAATTGTACAACTTTTACAATTTTGTACAATCACTTTACAGTGTATTTAAAATATTTACCCTATTTACATGTTGTGTCTTGCCTTAATGGCCGAGCAAGCACCAAATATTCCTGTGATTTTAAAGCTTTTCAAATAAATAATATAGCTATAATTATTGATGTCTGTCTTTCCGTCTGGCCATTGAAGTGTTTGAGGTTTATGATCAAATAGACGCTTGCAACACACTGTTAAAGTGCATTCAGTCCAGACGGCTGGATATCAAACCTCAGACGTCTGTCAGTCGATCAGGTTTGCTCTCGCTGCAGTCAGACGTGAGACGCTTCATGTTCGTGTCTCTCAGCATCATGTGATGTGAAAGTGACGTGGAAGCACAGTAATGAAACATGCTGGCATATGGGTGTGTTTGTAGTAAACTGTGTGTTTGTGCAGTTTGTTGTTTTGGCCGGCGGGCTTGGAAACAACATTTGTTCTCTCTCACCAGTGCCAGCTTTTATACTATTAACATCACCTTGTTTATATTTGTAGAGTATTTCAATCAGTCTGAGCTTTATCACTGTTTAAAGTTGTTGAATCCTCTTCCATTCGTTTTATACTCCTAACTATAGCCATAAGAAGTCAAAGAACTGGTTAATGTTCCCAGGAAGATTAATACTTGTTTTGATGCTGTTCTAAGATGTTATGTTTGTGGTTATGATCACAGTACACTTAGAATAAAATGCTTTTTTCTATATATAGGAGAAATATATAGGAAAGTTCATCTAAAAATGGATATGTTGTTATCATTTATTCACTCTCATATTGTTCCAAACCTGAGTTTCCTTCTTCTGTTGAATACAAAAGAAGATATTTTGAAGAATGTTGGTAACCAAAAAGTTGCTGGTAGCCATTGTATTTTTTTTTCTTCTCATACTATGGAAATCAATGGCTACCAGCAACTCTCCAAATCATTTTTTAAATTACTGTACAGCTGTAATCATGATCTACTTTTGATCTTGTATCCTTTTGCTCATGTATATATGAATGAGATTCACACAAGGCTTCTCTGTGTCATGCTGAGATCTGCTATTAAAATATAAATCAGAGGACTGTGTGATATGTCAGTGTCAGTGAGATGCACAGGAGATGATAATATTAAAATGTACAATGCTATTTGGTGGAAAGGTTATGCTGTTTAGCTACACTACTACAAAATATGTAGTATGGCTAGTTGCTCCCTAATATTGGATATAACATGTTATTGTTATTTTCATATGTCATTATGTTGTTTTATCATTTTTGCGTTTACTGTAAGTGTCTTTACACAGACTGTTAAAGGGGCTGTTTACACAGAATGAGTTTCTATTCTACTCCACTGTATTGTTTTCTATGTAAACACATGCTAAAAGGACGTGTTTGACCATTGCAGCGCATGATAGGTCTTAAAGTGACACCAGCCTAATATAACCTAATGCTATAATGTGCAGTGGAGAGATTGTGTTCTGAAGATCCTATGTTCCTGTGGCTCAGTGGTAGAGCATTGCGTTAGCAGCACAAAAGGTAGTGGGTTCAATTCCCATGGAACACACATACTGGTAAAAAAAAATTATAGTCTGAATGCACTGTAAGTCACTTTGGATAAAAGTGTCTGCTAAATGCATAAATGTAAAAGATGCCTTTAAAGCTTATCTTTATTATTATTCAGCTGCAATTAAAGAGCAAAATGAGCTAAATGACTCAGAGAATTAACTAGATAGTCTGGAGGTTTGTGTGAGTCAGACAGAGAGAGCAAGTGTGTGTGTTTGTCCTGTGACACAAAGAGTGTATTCATCCGTTCAGACCTTCAAATGTGTGACTCATCCATTACATCTGCTACTATGTTCCAGTAGTGAGCTGTCTATCTAGACAACATCAGAGACTCCCTAAACGAGGTATAAAGCAACATTAAAAAGTGCACCACAACCAGAATGAACAAAAAACAAAAATCTGATTAAAATTTTTACTTTCACTCAGTATTTAATTCACTTTTGCATTCCTCCGAGAAGAAATTTTGCTCTGAAAACTTTTGTGAAGAAAATAATACGAGGTAGGAGAGAAAAAAACTATATTTCAGTGCTTTTGCAAGTAAGCGTAAAGTTTCACAGGGAACGCTATAGTTTTGCATGAGAACAAATATTTTGCCTATTTGGTACATGATATTTTTGTGAGAGAATAAAAAGTTTCTTGGGAAACACAACAGTTTTTTGAGAGAATGTGAAGTTTCACAGAGGAATGTAATAGTTTTACGAGTCAATGTGAAGTTTTACAGTTGAATGCAATAGTTTTATAGCGAATATGAAGTTTTACAGGGGAGCACAATAGTTTTATGAGCAAAAGAAAAGTTTTACAGGTGAATACAATAGTTTAACATGTGAATGCAACAGTTTTACGAGTGAACAAAGTTTCACAGGCGAACACAACAGTTTTACAGTGGAACGCAATAGCTTTATGAGTGAACGGTAAGTTTTATAGGGGAACGCAATAGTTTTACAAGCAAATGTAAAGCAGGGGAATGCAATAATTTTATGAGCAAGTATGAAGTTTTACAGGGGAATGCAATAGTTTTATGAGCGAACGTAATAGTTTTATAGGGGAACAATAGATTTACGAGCAAGTGTAAAGTTTTACGAGTGAATGTGACGTTTTACAGGGGAACGCAATATTTTTATGAATGATTGTGAAGTTTTACAGCGAACACAATAGTTTTATAGGGGAGAGCAATAGTTTTACAAGCAAGCGTAAAGGTTTACAGGTGAATGTAATAATTATACAGGGGAATGCAATAGTTTTATGAGCAAACGTATGTTTTACAGGCAAATGCAATAGTTTTACGAGCAAGCGTAAAGTTTTACGAGCAAATGTTACGTTTTACAGGGGATAGCAATATTTTTATGAATTATTGTGAAGTTTAACAGGGGAAGGCAATAGTTATATAAGTGAACACAATAGTTTTATAGGGGAACGCAATAGTTTTACGAGCAAACATAAAATTTTACAAGCAAATGTGACGTTTTACAGGGGAACGCAATCGTTTTGCAAGCAAACGTAAAGGTTTACAGGTGAATGTAATAGTTTTACAGGGGACCGCAATATTTTAATGAGCAAACCTGAAGTTTTAAATGAGAACACAATAGTTTTATGAGTGAATGTAAAGCTTTATAGGGGAACACAATAGTTTTATGAGTAAATGTGATTTTTTTTTTTTTACAGTTGATGAAATATTTTTGTGAGAGAATCCAAAATTTTTCAGGAGAACACAAAGTTTCTCAGGAGAACACAATACTTAGGAGGCAGATCTCCATCTCATATATATATTTTTTTTCATCACCATGTCCCCTCAGGGGCTCTGTACTATGTAGACAGTGAGTCAGCTAACTATGTTTGGGAATAGAGCCACAGACGCCACATCCAGGACATTGTACAGTGGTGAATTATTAAAATGTACTGGACGAGTGTGAGTACAGGTGCTGTACGAAGTGTCTAGAGAACCACATCCACAGATACTGATTGCTTATAGGATACGTTTTATGATAGAAATGTTAAATGATCAACGGCTATATCCAGTGATGCAAACTACTCGATTTTTTTCTCAAATATGGCCACTTTTAGAGAGAGAGAGATGTGTAATTGTCTGTGTCTGTGTCTCTCTCTACAAACAATGAGTTTAGTTACTTAAAAAAGTGATTTTAACCCCCTCGTTGTTGAGAAATATAATGTAGTGATTCAGTATCGATTAACAAATGTTGCATGACAGTGCTGACAAGTTTACAAGCTTCTGAATGTTTCTTTTTGCATAGCACGATCTCAGATCTCTGTGTGCGAGTGGTTTGTGTGCGCGCGCATCAGTTAAAGCAGCGCATTAATGTAGATTAAGAAGTGATTAAACTGAAAGTTTTAATGCATTGGCCTTGTCACACACACACACACACACACACACACACTGTGTTGGCACAGTGGTTAACCAGAGAAATGTAAAATGGCACGTCATGAATCATAACAGAGATCATTTACATGCAGGATAGTGTTCTTGAAAAATCAGAGGGTGGAAAATTGGTCATAAAAACTAAATTGGTTGAAGAAACTTTGACTAGCATTATAACAATGCAGATGAGTTTCTTTTATTTGTATAGCTTGTTTGAGTCACCCTGGTTTAATCTGCAGGTTTGTTTTTTCCACACTGAAGCACACAGGAGATCCTCCGGTCTGTCTGACAGTGAAGCGCAGAGGGAAGTGTCTCAGCGTGAGGAATATGCCAGAATACAACTGTGTCATCTCAACGCAGACCTTTTGTGAGTATATGCCAAAAATAAAACATCCTCTCTTGCTGCCATTCCAGGAACAAACCAAGACGAGCTGACACAGACTGAAGCCTCACAGGGTGTTCAACTACTGCATTTGGCTCTTTAAAATAGAGTTTTATACCAACAACACACACTTTTTAGACTACAAGAGTAGCTGGAAACAATGACTGAATTGTACACTATTGTTCAAAAGTATGGGGTCAATAAAATGGGGTTTTATTTATTTATTTGAAAGAAATGTATATTTTTATTCAGCATGGATGCATTCATTTGATTAAAAGTGACAGTAAAGGCATTACAAAATATGTTTTTCAAATAAAATATGTACTTTTTAAACTTTATATTCATCAGAGAGATTAAAAAAGTATCAGTTTATACAAAAATATTAATAACCGTTTAACTGTTTTCAACATTGTAAGTAAGAAGAAATTAAATCAGCAAATTGTTAATGATTTCTAATTTTCATATATTATTTTCATAATAATTTCTGAAGGATCATGTAACACTAGAGACTGGATTAATGGCTGCTGAAAATAAAGCATTGCATCACAGGAATAAATTACATTTTACAATATATTCAAATAAAAATTGTACTTAAAAAGTTTAAAAATATTTAAAATTTTATAACAATTTTATTGTATTTTGATCAAATAAATTCAGCTTTGGTAAGCATGAGTGACTTCTTGCAAAAACATTCAAAAAATCTTTTTGGCCTCAATAGCTCTCACAGCCTGAGAAATAAGTTGGTTTATATGCAGAGTCAGGGTTGTTATCATTAACAAAGTGAAAACTAATTAAAAATATGAATAAAAACTACAATAGTATAAAAATGACTCTGAAAGAACATTGAGCAGTGTAGTTAAAAAAAAAACTTTTTGTCCTCAGAATAACATGCACAATAAGACCAGAATCATGAATGAGGTAAATAGGTTGTTTTTATTTCTTCTCTATAATAAGTCTGAATAATTTGGGAGTGAAGCAGAAGTTCAGATGTCAGTGTGATTCAGAGATGTGGTGTTTCCCCTGCGGTGTCTGACGTCTGTCTGAAGAATGATCTACAGATGACGCTGCTTTGACTCCAACCAGTCTTCTCTTCTGACACTAACGAGTTTAATTTGGACATATTCATAATGAGCATAATTCATCAGGATATATGGTATATTCTGTGGAGAAATGGAAAAATCTCTTTGGATTTGAGACTTTAGTCTTTGCAAGTTTACAGATCTTCTTTATTCACCAAGAGCTTGTAATACCCCAAAGAGAAAGGAAAAATTTAAATCGCATCATATGACCCCTTTAAAAACACAATCATATTTGTGTATTTATCATCAGTAAATCCAATTTGACAAACCAAAATTAAAACCATTACAAAATATTTTCAATACTTAAAATAAAATAAATGTTAACTGATATGGAATGAAATATTTTGATATGAAAAAAAACAACAACAAAAAACAATGATAATTCCATAAGTTGCAAAGGCAATATTTCTCATTTTAATTAAGCTTGATGTAAAGTATTAAATGTAAAAATTAATAAAGTACATAGAGATATATATGTAATAAAACTTACTAAAAATGACAAACACACAAAACTAAATTGCTATAACATTAACTAAAATAAAAATGGAAAATATAAAATACAAACTGATTCAAAATATGAATAAAAACTAGTTACTCAGTCATACTAAAATAATACTGAATATTGCTTTTTCCACAGCTAGCCATATTTTAACCATGTTCATACTTTTCAACTAAATAAATTGAATTTTCACAATTAACAGATTTATGCTGATTCTAAACAATTTGAATAAATTACTTTTGAAAATATGATTATTTAAATGAAAAAAAAATACATGCAAATAGTAAATAAACTATCATGCCATGTTTTTCTCTCTTTTTCCTGCTTATGAATGATTGACAAATATGCATCACGTTAAGTTTTTTTTTTAGTTTGTTGTAATTCAAATGCATGGATCACATACTTTACTAAATAATCAGATGCACCATTTTCACCTGATCCCACAGATGCACGATGAAAGAAGGATCATGTAAGTCTGTGTGAGGGTCACATAGAGTATAGCACCACTTGTTTATTATGGTTTTACAATAGTAACAATCTATAGCAACTAAAGCTGTAGTTTCTACTGTAAGTCAAATTGTTATAAGGGTTTATCTGCAGAAAATCTGGCCCTGTTTATGTAGATTTCCGTGATTTGTTGTTAAAGCCGAATAATGATCATGGCACATGCAGACAGACACACAGAAACACAACAGAAAACAAATGAACGGCTGTTGCTATAGTAACAGGGGTCGACGGGTAGCTGCCAACTATTGTATCTGCTGCCAGTGGAGAGGCTGCTGTGTGCGTTTGGTTGAAAAGCTCTTAATTAATTAGTACAGGTTTACAAACTGAACATATTTTGTTGAACATGTTTGAATACGTTTGCAAAAGGTTAATAGCACATTACATCACAAACATCAGTTGCTGTCAGGTTATGATTAACTACCTCATACCTGACTAAATAAGAAGGGTCTTTTAGTACATAAATGTCAGATATTTTGGAAACAATAAGGTCTCATATGCTAACATTAGTAAATGCATTACATAAGTTCACCCAAAAATTACAATTTTGAAAATTTCCTTCCCATCAGGCCATCCAAGATGTAGAGTTTGTTTCTTCATGGGAACAGATTTGGAGAAAAGTACCATTCCATCCTTTGCTCACCAGTGGATGCTCTGCAGTGAATGGGTGCCGTCAGAATGAGAGTCCAAACAGCTGATAAAAACATCACAATAATCCACACCACTCCAGTCCATCAGTTAACATCTTGAGACGCGAAAAGCTGTGTGTTTATAAGAAACAAACCTATGATTAAGAAGTTTTTACTGTTTCTGGACAAAATATGAGTCCATAATCCATAATGATGCTTCCTCAAGTGGAAAAGTCCATCTCCTGTTGTCCCTCACATCAAAATCCAGCCACGTATTTGTGTAGAGCTGTTTTGGATTGTTTTGACTTGTAATCAGTACTTGATCTGTGTAGATTTCTCTCCTGATTCAGGTGAGGCGACTTTTTTTTTTCATGGGAGGAAGCAATATTATGGATTATGGATTTATATTTTAACCAGAAACAATGGTTTAAAGATGGCTCCCGTTCACTGCAGAGGATCCACTGGTGAGCAAGTGATGGAATGTGAAGAAACAACCTCATCTACATCTTGGATGGCCTGAGGATGAATATATTTTTAAGCAAATGTTCATGTTTGGGTTAACCATTACTTTAATGCATTAACTATAGCAACTATAACGTTTTGCAGAATTTATTCATCTTTGTTAGGGATAGATGGAAATGTTCATGTTAGTTCACAGTGCATTAACTGCGTTAACAGATGCAGCTATTGATCTTAAAAATGTATTAGTAAATGTAGAGATTAACATTAAGATCAAAGTATTGTAACTAATATTAGCAAATGGAACTCTGTTATAAAGTGTACCAATATATTCTCATTAGAGAATGCAAACTGAAAACAGTCAGGAAAGGGAATGAGTTTGTGTAAAGCTTCATTAAACTTATGCATTAAAATGAAAAAAAAAAAACCATAACACAAAGTCTAGATGATCAAAGAATTCACTTTGGGAAAGTTTATGCCAAACGAGCAGAGCTGAATCAGTGGCAGGGGTTCTTTAGGTTCTCACACAATTGAATCAGGAGCGGCGGGATAAATAAATCATTGTGTGCGGCGTCTCCTCCTGCGCCTTTGTATCCAGTCACAGGTGATGCCTGCAAACAGAACAACCTTCATCTTTCCTTTGCACTCGTTAAAACAAACATTTGTGTTTGTCTTTTTCCTCCACAGATTTATTCACATTGTGTTTCTGGAGCAGCTCAGCAATCTCATGTGAAGTGCCATCATAAGTGTTTCTCTCGGTTTGGATACTGATGTAAATTGCAGTATGTACTTGAAGTAACGTATAATTTCTGTCTGACGTGTTTTGTGAACTCAGTGGTGCATAAAAAAGCAAGTTTGCATTGCTTTGGTTGCTTTGTGTGTTGTGTGGAGTATGTTTTCGGCCTTAGGAAGAAATGGCTAACAAAAATATTTTTTATACATATGCATTGGCAGGTAAAAGTTTGGAGTAATTAAGATTTTTAATGTTTTTGAAAAAAATATTGATCACCAAGGCTGCCTTTATTTGATTACAAAAACCTTAAAAAAACCTTTTCTGGACCTTGACAGTGTTATTTACTTGGCAGTCTATGGGACAGTCTCCGGGTTTTCATCCAAAATATCTTAAATTGTGTTCCTAAGACGAACTAAGCTTTTATGGGTTTGGAACGACATGGGGATAAGTGATTAATGACAAAATTTTCATTTTGGATCCCTTTAAAAATTGTGAAATATTATTACATTTTAAAATAACTGTTTTCTATATAAATATGTTTCAAAATGTATTTCTGCGAGTTAAAGAAAGTGAATTTTCAGCATCATCAGTGTCACATGAACCTTCACAAATCATTCTAACATGCTGATTTGGTGCTCAATAAACATTTCTGATTATGTTGAAAAAGAGTTATGCTGTTTCATATTTTTATGGAAACTGCCATTTGGCAAGGATGCATTAATCTGATCAAACTGATCTGTTCATTAAAAAATCCTGCAAAATAAAGTGTATCACTGTTTCCACAAAACTATGAAGCAGCACCGCTGTTTTCAACACTGATAATAATCAGAAATGTTTCCTGAGCAGCAAATCAGCATATTAGAATGATTTCTGAAGATCATGTGACACTGAAGACTGGAGTAATGATGCTGAAAATACAGCTTTGATCACAGAAACAAATCACACTTTAAAATGTATTTAAATAGAAAACAGTTCTTTTAAATTGTAATAAAATTTCATGTTTCTGTTTTCACTGTGTTTTTGATCCAATAAATGCAGCTTTGGTGAGAATTAGAGAGTTCTTTCAAGAACATATGAAATCTTAGCGAGCCCAAAATCAAATAGTTGCACAGTGAACTAGATTTACAGATGGACTGGTTATGTCAATAGACAATTAGGTGTTGACTGGCTCTCCCCCTGAAAGCTCATCAGAGAGCTGATAATTAGAACAAACTGAGCTTAAGTGCTCACAAATGAAAGAGCCGATGACTGCAAACAGCAGGTCAAGGGCTTTAGTCAGCAACACGCTCCAAGAGACTCAGCAGTGAGCGAGAAATTAAGAGCTCTACTGAGGGCACGTGTGGAAATGACTGACGTCTCCTTTGTGTTTAGATCAGTGTTATTTTACTCTCATCAACATGCTATCATATTTTCAATTGGATTTTATTTTTAATTTTTGTTTTTAATTTAATTTAAAAGTTTTAGTAATTCTGTTGTGTTTTTATTTATTTATTTATTTATTTATTTATTTATTTATTTATTTATTTATTTATGTTAGTAACTGGTCTTTAATGTGTCAGTATATTTTTTCATGATATTTTTATTTAATTTTCATATTTATTTTATCCATGTACTAAAATAAATACAAATAAAACATTAATAATTCATGTTTTATTTTTAGTTATTTTAGTACATGGAGATCAACTAAATTAAAATGAGAAACGGTGCATTCATTAGCAGCTTAAATAAAATAAGTTTGCATCTTAAGTTTTACTTTATTTCACTTAACATTCATTTTATTTCAGGTAGTGCTGTCAAACGATTAATCGCGATCAATTACATCCAAAATAAAAGTTTTTGTTTGCATAATATATGTGTGTACTGTGTACATTTATTATGTATACATAAATATACACACATACAGTATACAAAAATATTTACATGTATTTACATGTATATATTTATGTTCATATAATTTATATTATATATAAATATATTTAAAATATAAACTTATTTTCTTAAATATATACATGCATGTCTGTGCATTTAATTGTTACATAATAAATATACACAGTACACACACATATATTATGTAAACAAAAACTTTTATTTTGGATGCAATTAATCACGATTAATCATTTGACGGCACTAATTTTAAATAATTTTAGTTTAATCTTAGTTTGGCCCTGTTACAGACACTTTTTTCTATCAAATAAAATATTTTTACTTTCAAAAGTCATGAATTAATTGCTACAGTATGAATACTGTTTGTTATATTTTTGAATAACCTTTGACCTTTGCATCTATCTATCTATCTATCTATCTATCTATCTATCTATCTATCTATCTATCTATCTGTCTATCTGTAAGTTTGTATTGCAATCCTGCATACTGTTTGCTACCTCAATTCAATGGCTCTTGAAGTGTAGTGTAGTGTGATGGAGGACACTTTGAGTGTAGGTGTTGTGTGTGTAAGTGTGTATTTTGTGTGTGTCAGTGGCATTGCAACTTGTTTTTGCAGTCGAGGGTCTGTCAGATTGATGGTCATTGAGACTGGCAGAAATAGAGGGATAGAAAAACCCAGGAACCAGAAGAATTGAGCTGTCAGTGTCTTTTAGAGACCTGCTGTGTGTGTGTGTGTGTGTGTGTGTGTGTGTGTGTGTGTGTGTGTGTGTCAGCAGAAAGCTCATCTGTGTTTCTGCATATGCATGTATCAGTGTGTCTCTTTCTCTGACACAGACAGATGATAGTCTGGCTGTGATGTTATTGGTCCTGTAGGATGGAGCACAGGACACACACACACACACACACACACACACACACACACACACACACACACACACACACACACACACACACACACACACCGTCTGTCTCTCCATAATGCCTTCAGTTTCACATTTAGCTCTCAAAACCAAATTATACACAGATAAATGGAGCCTGACATGTAGAACTGACTTATACATTATTTCCAAGCCACACTGTAGCTGTCTGAAAGCATTAACTTGCTTATTTTTCACAAACAAATATATAAATAATTAAACAAATCTCATTTACAGAAATGTATTTCATTATATATTTTATGTAATTTTTATAATTGCTTATTTATTATAATGTATATTATGCTTTTTGGTCTGGAAACAAATAATTTTGGTTCCCAAACAAATAAATAATTAATGAAATAAAGCTAATTTTGGTGACTGAAGCCTTTAAAGGGTTTCACTAGAAATATTGAAATTTATTTTATTATATACTATATGTACTGTCAAATTTTCATAATTGATAATAATTCATGTAATAATATCACTTTTTTTGCAGTAAAAAGTAATAGTGGCCTATTTCGAACATTTCATAAAGGAAATATTTAAATAAATAAATTAGGGAATATACAGTATTTTATATGAATAAATGTACATTTTATATTTCTTAAATTTTTTTAATTTATATTAAACTAGGCTGATCTGTCACTGAAAGATTTCTTTATTGAAACTTTTAAATATTAAATATTACAAATGAAGGATTTTTTATTCTGTAACTTTTTTTATATAAAATATAATTATAAGATAATTGATTTATAATTATTATATAATTCTAACTATATTTGTATTATATGAATTATTATGAATTGTTTCTTATATGAATTGTATGTATGTTGCTTTGGATAAAAAGTGTCTGCCAAGTGCATAATGTTAATTTTACATCATTTATATTTACATATGATTTATATGAATTTCTGAATTGTAATAAGAAAATCATGAAACTATCACACAAGACATAATGTTAAAGAATGTTATGGTAATGTAGAAATGTGATGTGGTAATGCTGTATGATGTGTGTTGAGTTTGGCATCAGATGTAGGTTTAATGCATCATTTATTGTGTAGACTGAAGCAGAAAGCAGATCTGTTCGTGTTCATCTCTCACTCATCAGTTATGAATGATGGACGGACAGTCTGTTCACAAACTCAGAGGAAAAGATGTACTGAAGCTTTCGGTCAATTGATTTCCTCATAGTTCTATTCATAAAGTGGAAAACAACAACAGTGTTGCTTATTTCGTGCTCTGTGACGAGATCTAGTCTGTAACGTCAGGACAGAAGCAGACAGATTTACACAAATATGTCCAAAACTATAGTCTGTCTCATCTTGATATTATCAAGAGTACAGTGTAAAATGGCTCTGATGTTCTTGTATTTATGATGCATATATTTGATGATTTTTATTTTTGTGTTGTTGGTCTGACATTGACGATCACTAGCAGTTTTCAGCTTCTAAAGCAGATGTGCTGATCCAGGAAAATGAAATAGACCAAACAGTTTGAAATATTATTCATAATATTACATATTATTTACAAAACTTTCTGTGATTATTTATGCATATATTTACACCATAATTATTTTTGCATGATCAGGGACGTGGATATAGTTACTTTGTGTTCTGAATTATTTGATGGCTCAAAGAAATTCACTGGAGCTGATGCATTTAAAAAAAAAAAAAAAAAAAAAAAAATTTTTTATTCACAGTTGATGAATTACATTTACCTGTGTGCCTATTTCGAGTCTTGGGTTTAATGCATTACAAGTACAGTAACTTGTAAAGTATTAGTTTAATTTAATGTAAAATATCTGAGTTACTTTTTCGAATAAGTAACACCAGTTGCTTTGTCTTCATATGTATTGACTCACAGCTCTGGTGTTGCCATGTTGAGAGAAATCGGGAGTAAGTAAACATGATGTTACTGTAGTTCTAGACTAAATGTCAGCATATATTCACTCACTCATCAAATCTGCACAGGACAGATTCAGTATTCCTCAAAAAGAATAAAAGCAATGAAATGCAAACTCAGAATAGGATGCAAACCTGCAATGATTAAATATGTTAAATAGCACAAATGTCCTTAATGTGTTTAATCCCATTTTTTGAACCAGTGTCTCTGCAGCTGACCTTTGATTCAACCATATTTATTTTTTTTTTTTTTAATTGTGAGACATAAACTTGCAATTGTGGGGGAAAGAAAGCTCAGAATTATGAAATTAAAAAGCTGCAGTTACTTTTTTTTATGTTTCATAGTAAAAATTCCCTATAGAAATGTACTATATATAAATTACTATATTGACTGTGGGTTCAAGCCATATTGTTTCTTGAACTCAACCCTCATCATTTACTCTGTTATCTTGTTCCCTAAGGTTTGCTCAAGATATACAGTATCTGAGTACACAAACAAGGGTTCTCCTCTATTATTTTTTTATTATTATTTATTTATTTAATTTTTTTTTGCAGTGCATCATGAATCACTGACTCATCCTTCAAATGAATACCCCCCCCCCCCCCACAAATGTTCGTGGCTGTGTCGAACTCTTAGAAAAGATTAAAAATGGTCCCATAAATCAAGCTTTGATTGATCTTCTAAAATAAAAGACTCCATTGCACTGAAAACAATCTGTTGCTCTGGAAATCTGGTTTGGAGCGACACGAGGGTTAGTAAGCAGTGATAGAAGTCCAATTTTTGGATGAACAATCCTTCAATACTCTTTGCATCTTTTGCTTCAGATGGTGTGTTTCAGTACGTGTGTTTGAGAGACAGATGAACACACAAACACTTATTGATCTCATCAGAGAGGCTCCTGGGAAAGGCTTTGTTAGAGTGTCCTCAATAACGCCACTATTCTCTCTCTCTCACTCTCTCTCTCGTTCTCTAGATGGCAGATTTTCCATTTTCCGAGTTGCAGAAGTGCTAGATAGGTGACAGAAGGATAAAATTAGAAAACACAGGCACTTATCATATGAGAGGAACTGCGTCATTCTCCCGCGGGACGAGTCCTGACACACGCCGTCAGATGAGCAGTGTCTGATTGATTGAAGATCAGTCATAGATCACAGTGAACCTCATCAAACCTGTCAGGAACATGTGCAGGTCATATTTCACCCGCAAAATAATCAAAATCATTTTTTTTTCATAAAGAGAACAGCCTATTTTCAGGCCCGTAAAGGCATTTTTTGTTTGTTTTGTAGCTCATATATAATTCTAATAGTTTGGCCTCAGAATTAATTTTTTAAATTTATTTTATACAAAGAATTATCTAAATACATTTAATACTTAATTTATTTAAATATGATTTATTTAAAATTTTCTGAATTATATATATATATATATATATATATATATGTGTGTGTGTGTGTGTACAATATTTAGTTTGTCCTGTAATCTGTAATAATCCGTAATTTATACTTTTTAATAATTTTAGATTTATATTTTATATTTTATTTTATATTTACATAATTATTTAAATAGTAGTAATTATTTTAAATATAATTTTATTAAATTTCAATTATTAAATTTATTTTATTTTGTGACCCATACACATATACAGTACACACACACACACACACACACACACACACAGACACACACACACACACACACACACATATATATATATATATATAATTTAAAATGAAAAAGCTCATAAAATACAGTTTGTCCTCCTAATTTGTATTGTCTTGAATGATTATCATTTTATTGATGTAATTGTTTAAATAAATGTAATTTAATTTAATTTATTTAAATATAATTTTATTAAATTTCATTCGTTTAATTCATTTAATGTGACCCATACTGTATATAGATATTTATAAACAAATAAAAAATTAAAGCGCTCATACAGTATATTACTTATTAGTTTGTCCTTCTGAGGTGAATGAATAATTTTCTAAAAAGTGTTCTATATATTTATTATCTTTCACTGGCCATTTGTTTAAAATAAAAAGAAATGCTTCATTATTTTAGGAGTTTCAGAGTCTGTTTTGTATCCTATTCATGGATGGGGCCTAATGAGAATCACCAACCAGAATAATGAGAGCTCTGGTAATGAAAATGAGACTTTTTTCATTGCAGTAATGAGAATTTGGGAGGAAATGTGCCTTGTTGATGTGGAAAATAATGTTAAAAAAAATCTTCATGGTATTACAATAGTCTGTATTTTCTTCATGCAAAATATAGTTTTGTGTTTGTTTTCAGTTGATTTTGAGGTGAATGTGATATTGATCCACACACACACACGCTGAAGTGATTTCTATCTGGAGGATGAGAGAGGCTGAAATGGTCTCGGTGACTCATTGATAAATTGGCTCATAGGGATGCTGCTGATCGTGACCGCAGGGAACAAACACGCCGCAAACACACTCACACGGTCAGTTTGAGATGATTCAGGAGGAGCTGTGCTGTGATAAACACTGCCTCCATTTGAGAGAATTAAGAATCGCCCGAAGCCTTCGCTATCCAGCTGTACAGAAGATGTTGACGTCCCCAATCTGCTGTGTTTCTCTTAGGTAACACCTCTGAAAGCCACATTAGATCAATCTTCCGTTCTCTTATTCTTGCTGTTGGAGATTTCACTGTCCACATGATCCCACAGATATAATGAGAAGTGAGAGGATATTGAGGGTGAAGTGTGTCATTTTTTGTGCCACTAGTGCAAGCAAACAAAATAGCAAAAACAATGACTGTTTTCAAACGGGTTGGGGTCTCTGATATTATTACTGAGGTGAGTGAGCGTGATTAATGTGTGGATGTCAAAGTTAATGTCCTCCGTACATTTTATTTTGTATTATTTTAATGTTTTATTTTAAATAATTTATTTTTAAATATACATTTTATTTTATTATTTATTTGAATATAATTAATATTTGCACATAAAATCTAATTATTTGTCTAATTAATTGTAATAATTGTTAAGTCATTATTTCATTTTGAATAATTTATATTATTTTCAACATTTATTTGATTTTATATCTAATTTATATTAATTATATTATTTTAATTTTAAATCAGTTTTTTTAAGTTGATTTAATTAAATGTATTATTTTAAAATATAATTTATACTTATTGTTCAGTCAATTAATTTAATTGAGAATAATTTTTATTTCATGTTGAATAATTTATATGATCTTTTTTTAACTGTTTGTTTTAATTATTTAAATAAATGTATTGCTTTAAAAATAATTTATATTTAATTTAATGTTCAGTCATTTATTTGAATTTATCTTATTTTTTTATTTTTTTTAAAGAGTTTTTCATGTTAATCTATTTGATTTAATTATTTAAACAAACCTATTAATCATTTTAAATATAATTAACTTTTTAAAATGTAATTGTAAGTCATTTAATTGGATTATTTTTCTGTTACAGTTTGCTTCAATAGAAAACTTGCGAGTTTTTCTGTTAGTACAAGTTTCTCTAAGGACATTGTCTCTGCTTTTCTTTTAAAGTAGTTAAAAACAGCAAGAGAGAAAAGTTTGTTTGGTGTTCTCATTGAACTTCATAACTAAATAAGGAAAAGATTTTACTTATTTTGAGCAGAACTGCTTTTTTTCCTCTGTGCAGTAAAAAAAAACTGTAAGTGCAAGAAAAAACCCAAGCCAAAATTTTCCATTCTTATATCCCAAACCTTTTCTTTCTGCACACTTCAGATGACAGGCCTTTGGAGAGCTGGTGGGTTTAGCTGAAACACAGAGCTGTTTCCTTATCCTCCTCGTATCAAGGTACAATTTAAAGAGCTATAGTCCCAGAGGTCCACTGTCAGGACAGCAGCAGGGGGACATTTCCCAGCATGCACTGCACAGTAACGCTCCCTAGCTGTCAGTCTCCATGTTGAGTGACAGTATCTCATCAGGGGGTGAGAAGAGCATTTTTAACAGGTGCATTAATGCGTCCTGTGGTGCGGAGAGGAAAGCAGATCTATAAAACAAGGGCGCACAGAAAGGATCAGCGGGTGGGCAGATGAGAGGAAAGATACAGCTGTGTCCTCTTTCCACTGAGCAGCAGCAACTTATCATAAGTTAACTGTGAAGAAGAATTGAGCTGTATAATGTAACTGTCTGCTGTGACATCCATCTGTTGTCCTTCCTCTGCTTGTCTTTTAGCAGGTTTGCATGCTACAGCTTTTGCTGCAGAACCGGCTGTTTGTCTGGACGTTTTGCAGTGACCAACGCCAGGCCAGACACAGGTAATGTCAATGAGATTATCTTTCATTGAAATTTGAAATTACACAAGAACCACAAAATATATACAATTTATAATAACCACAAAATATATATTATTATTTTTTTCAATATTGACAAGAAATTTATTTAAATATATCATTGCATAAAATTTATAATAACATATAGCCTGAGAATAATTACTTTTAACCCCATTGGAATAAAGTCTAAATATTTACATGTTTGTCTGTATATCCACCACTTTCTATGAGTCCAGTCATCACAAATCTCAAGATATCAAGCTCTAAATATGGCTTCACAGATAAAATGCTTTTTGGTCAGGAAAGATCACAGTGCTAAAAATGCAAAAATGCGAGGATTAACCTTAGTTTTGGGTCCTGATTAGCACATAGCAAACAAAACAAACTAAAATATTGACAAGAGTCTTCTAATAGTAAGCACTGTCAAATAAGTGCCTCAAAATTGGTAAAATCTTTTCATATTTGACAGACTGATATACATTCCTTTAAAGATTATGATTAAAAGCCATAATTCTTATATTAGTATCCTTAGTCTTTTTATTGAGGTGCCAATACGATCCACATCTAGAAAATGTCACTTTTTCCCAACTTTAGTGGCCAGTTCTGTAAATATTTTTACTCTGAGTAACATCTGAACCATTTGGGCTTGAATTGGACATGTTTGTCTACATATCCACCAATTTCTATAAGTCCAGCAATCACAATTCTCAAGATAACATGCTTCAAAAGGGTTTCCTGAATAGGTTGCTTATGGCCTGGAAACATCAGAGGGCTGAAATTGCAAAAAAATATGTCATAAACTGTAGTTTTAGGTTGGTTTTGAAATGTACCATCCAATGTTAATCTCAAACCTTTGACTTTGGTGCAAACAGTCCCGTTTTCCAACGCAGTTCACATAAAAACACAACAAGAAAGGAACGGGTGAAACATAAAGCTGTAATTTTCTTGCACCTCCAGATCATGTTATCTCAACCAGTAATTAAAGTTCACATTAGGAGTACAATTACTGCTATGAAAACGGGCCATTAGAGAACCAATAAGCCAGAGTCTCTCTTCCTTCCTTTCTCTAGATTTACGACTGCAGCACGAGTATAAAAAAAAGTGAAAGTTCTCACCTTAAGTGAGTGATGAAATACGGCTAATGGAAATGGACATCGCGACAGGAGATTTACAGAATGTGCGAGTCTCATTCAGCAGGACAGGAGAGATAATCCTGGTGACATTAACTGTGTCCGGCCTTGCGTTCGGCAGCCGTTCATCACTGCAGGACGTCTAGAGCTGTCAGAGCAGATCTGTAGACGTGCCACTGACCTTCAACACACACTAGTTTAATCAGAGTTCAGATGCACAGAGGTCGAAACCCATTCGCAAAGCATTTTCAATTCAGTGTAAGATGCTAAATGCATTAGAGGTGTTCTGTGAGCATTTAAACTATTTTCAGTGCAAACACGTCTCCTTTCTTTGCAAATGAGGCTCATTTTAGCATGCGGCATGGTGTCATTTGCTCAGTGCATTTAGCTTCATCACAGAGTGTTGTGCAAATTGCATTCTGGACTAATTATGTTGTTTGTGTTTGTAAAATTACCTGATTTTCAGATGGCGCATGCAAATAAATGATGCTATTAGCAATCACAATTCGTTTTGTCCTTTACCGAGGTATGTTAGCTTAAGTATCACCATTAGTATTATTGACATCTTTATTAATCACCAAGTTTTCTTCCTTTAGTTCCATGGTTTATTTTTATTATTTTTATTATTATTATTTCACAATTGTATGTGGTGTATTCAAGGGCGTAGAATTTAGTAGGGATGCTAGGGACATGCCTCTACCGATATCCAACATCAGCTACTAAATTGTTCCTAGCAATAATTATTAATTTTATTTAATTTTCAGTCATTTTACTTAATTTTACATCATTTAATTTTAAATTATTTATTTTGAATAATGTATATACTTTTAAGTAATTTTTATATAAATATCATATATAAATAATGTTGTCATTTCATTTATTTAATTTTTATTTGATTTGAATATTTAATAAAATTTTACAAAATGTATTATTTATTTTATTACTTTCAATACATTTATTAATTACTTTGAATACAATTCATATTTAATTTAATGCTCGTTTAATTTAATTTATAGCAGTGGACATTTGTCTGAGGCTACATTAAAAATCTAGGATAATAATAATAATTAAAATAAAGTTATACAAATTTGGGAAATTACAAAAAAAAACAAATACAGAAAATGTTCTTTCTATTACAAATTGAGACTATTGTAGCTCATTTTTAAATGTATTTTTGAAGGTAAAGTGCATCATTTAATAAATAATGAAGCTCTCACATTAGGTTTTGCGTATAATATCTCTATAATATGGATTCCTCTTCGAATAGCAGTTAAGATCATGTTATTTATCATTACTGGACACTGAGTCCCTAAGTGCATGTTTTGAACTGAAAGACTCATGAGTCAAATGCAAAGGTGCAGAGAGCTGACAAGTGTCTATTAATCATATATCATGCCCAAAGTAATACATGGCCACAAATGACACATTTAATATGTGCTGTAATCCATTTTGACTCATTAAATGTGCTTTAAATGAAGGTATCAGTGGTGTGGAATTAAATATTAATCGCAGTATGATGCATACTGTGTGACTCTATTGTGTCCATGTGTAAATAAATGATGGCCATTCACCTTTCCACTGGCACAGACTGAAGTGAGTTTAAACCGTCCGTGACTGCTGGAAATGTCACACACACGGATGAGCATCACAGGAGATGCCCGTGTTTATCATGTTTGTCACTCTGACTAAACTCACCGACTCAACCGCTGAAATGTGAAATGAGCCAGTTGTGTGTCAGTCGAGGGAGCAGAGGAAGGAAAGCCACAAATGAGATCTGTAAGAACACTTTTAACTAGAGAGCAATGAGATTAAACAGAGAACAAACTTAGACTTTTAAGTTTAAGCTCCTCAGATTTCAATTTGAGCACATCAAATTCATCCTAAATCAAATGATCTGAGAAGCTCTTCACATTTATTTTAGTTATACAGCAACAACAACTTTTATTTCAGACATGTGATGTCATGTGTTTCAGATCTGATTGTGTGTATCTGATTGGATCTAATAAAAAAATAAAAACCTTCTGAAAAACCACCGGCAGAGTAACTTCTTATATTTTGTGAAAAATGCTATAAAGATGAACAGATTTTTATTCAAAATAATGTGCACTCATGAATAGTTCATAATTCAATCAGGAACATGTTTTAAGAACATAAATGCAGTCAGTTTTGCACTATAAAAAGAAATTGTTAAGAAAACAAAAATTCAATGCAACTTGATGCTATTGATGAAAACTGTCCATGTTTTGTCTAAGTGAATTTGTTTTGTTCACTACATCCAAAAATGCCTCATTTAGCATATAAATTCATTGAGGCAATTACAGATTTCTTGTTCAGTGAATTACCAATTAGTGTCACAATAAACTGATTATTTTGGTAGCTATATATAATATATTTTTAGTAGCCACATATGTATATATCAACCTTAAGAATGTTGACAATAAATAAATGTAAAAATAACATCACAGCACAACAAATAATTAGCAATAATGACAAAACAACAACAACAAAAAAAGCACAATTCCCCTATGCAATTCTCTAATGCAACACACACACACACACACATACACATAAGACAAATGAAAGCAATAAGGATCTGTTCTTAATCTCATTATTAAAGCAAATGTAATTTTTCATATTTCTTTGAATGATTGTGAAGTGAGTAATAAGCAAGCATCAAGAAGAGCCGGTGGAAAGTCTCTCTCTCTCTCTCTCGCTCGCTCGTTCGCTCTGTTGAGCTCAGCATCTTGACTAATCCTGCAGAGACTTCATCCTCCGAACATCCACTGTCAGGCCTTCAGTGATGCTGCTCTTGTCCTGTTTCCACACGGCCCAAATCTATCCTGACCGTATCGCTTCTAAAACCCCACCAAACGTCATCAGTCTCAGACCGGTCTGAAACTTATCATGAGGGTCATTCCACTCTGTTGTCTTAATGTGAATGATTCAGCAAAAATCTGACCCAGCTGAACCTCTAAGACATCAAATATTTTCTTAATAATGTAGCAACATATTTGCATATCCACAGTTCTATGACAATCAATGGTCAAATGAAATGACATTTAAATGAAATAATTGTTGTTCTTATTATTATTTTTGACTCTAATTTTTATATATATACACAAATATATTTGGACACTAACACATTTTGGAAAAAAAAAATTGAGGTGCAGACTTTAAGCTTTAATTCAAGGGGTTGAAAAAAAATAAAGAGCTGTAATTCCTTAACCTTTCCTCCAATTTTGATGAGAATAATAAAATAAAGTTCAGAGTGTGCACTTTAATCCCATATTCATTATATAACTAGACTTAAATATGTTTTGGTCAGTAGCTAAAATAATCAAAATTGTGCCTGTGTATGACTGTATATGCGATTACTATTGTAAATTACTGTTGTACTGCAAAGTAAAATTTAATATTTCATAAAAATATAAAAAAATAATTTGATTTTACACTCCATGTTATAATACAATGTTTATGTCTTAAATTATTAACTTTCAAATGTTCAAGCCCTCGAGCTTATAACCTTTTGCTCAAGTGCTCAAACTTTTATTTTGGTAGAAAAGCGGTGAAATGCTTCTGTCAATAAAACTGTTCAAAATGATGTAAATGTAAATCAAGAGAACCTAGCGCATATATTGTTCCCTAATGCATGTTAAACCCGCACCACATGCAGAGAAGTATGATTTGGTGAGAAAATTAGCACCGATTTGGGAAACCCAGTAAAACAGGTAGTGAATGTGTCTATGTTGACTAATGTGTGTTTTCTTCTAGCGTTTATTGTTTTGAGTGTCTTAGTTCAGCTACTTATACTTCGCCCTAAAGCTATGTACTCTTTTTGTGAAGAGGAACTTTTGAGTGTGTAGGAGAATAGTAGGTAAACTTCGGGATGTAGTAGACTTCTTCAGCATTCGACTATCTTGGTTGCTTACTATTCTGATAACTTTGATATTGTTTTTAAATTTTGTCTAATGTATTATTATTATTATTTTGTGTACATTTGTAGTGCCATGCTTATTGCTTTTTCATCTGTGACTGCAATACTGTGCTTGAGTGGAGGAGGGGCTAATTTGCATGTTTATGAATCCCTGTATAGTAGGTGAGGTAAGGATGTAAAGTTATATTATATATTATATATTTAAGCTATTGTAAGACATGATGAAGGAATTATTTTCACAGGACAAAATTGTATTATAAAAGATGAGTTTTAAGGGTTAATTTGAGTGACCTCAGGGAGACTGGTGAGGTCTAGGGTTGAGCAGTGTGGATTTGTGCTGTTCTGCCTTACAGCTTCACACACCCCGAGATCTATCGATCTCTGCCTGCTGTTCTGAGCCACTCTTTCACTTCTGAATCCTCTGGGTCAGTTCTGTTCTGGTTGAAGAGTGTCGAGTACTTTAAGAGCTGTTACTCCAATTTACTTTACTACTGCATTCTTTTGAAGAAAAAAAAAAGTGTTTTCTTTGAGATAAAATGTTGACTAATTAATTTTACTTAAGTTTTTTAATGACTTGGTAATTTTTCTTTCCATGACAGTAGACTTTTATTATTTTAGTTTATTGACAGCTATGTCTGAATTTACTTTTTAAAGGTCTCTTTGTTACATGTTACATATACTAACTATTATAATAACAATACTATGCTTAATTACATGCAAGCAAATCAAAGCCAAACCCTAATCCTAATCCTAAACCTAACCATATAGTAAGTACATGTAGTTAAATAATATTACTCATTACTTAAATTTATAATTGCACTGTAACAAAAACACCTTATAATATTAAGTATTACCTATTTTTTTTAACTCAAAAAAATAAGCCTAAATTTTAGATTTATGTATTTGAATATATACGTAATATAGTTAGGCTATATATTGAATATATACAAAATATTTATGTATATTTTATTCATAATTTTTGTTTATTGTGATACTAAATAATATTTGGTTAATTAAGAAAATATTTGCAAGGTAACTTGCAATTTACTTTAACAGAAAACATAGACTAATATATATATATATATATATATATATATATATATATATATATATATATATATAGGTGCATATTTCTTAAAGTAAATTTTTTTGTAACATTTCAAAAAGTGAAACTTTCATATATTCCAGATTCATTTTTTTTTTATGATTAGAGCTTACAGCTCATGAAAGTCAAAAATCCAGTATCTCAAAATATTAGAATATTTCCTTATTCAATCAAAAATAAATAAATAAATAAAAAATAAAAAAAGGATTTGCAAAACAGAAAATTTCAAGTTGTTTAAAGTATGTTCATTTATGCACTCAATACTTGGCCGGGGCTCCTTTAGCACAAACTCCAGCATCAGGCATGTTGGCTGGCCAATCCAGCACAGTAATGTCATGGTCAGCAAACCATTTGGAACTGGTTTTGTCACTGTGGGCAGCTGCTTAAGTCCTGCTGGAAAAGGAAATCAGCAACTCCATAAAGCTTGTCAGCAGATGGAAGCATAAAGTGCTTTGGACTTGATAAAACACAATGAACCAACACCAGCAGGTGTCACGGCACCCCAAATCATCACTGACTTCAGAAACTTCACACTGGACTTCAAGCTTGGTTTCTGTGCCTCTCTAGACTTCCTCCAAACTCCAGACCTTGATTTCCAAATGAAATGCAAAGTTTACTTTTATCTGAAAAGATGACTTTGGAGCACTGAGTAACAGTCCAGTTCTTTTTCTCCTTAGTCCAGGTAAGATGCTTCTGACGTTGTTTCTGTTTCAGAAGTGGCTTGGTAGCTCTTTTCCTGAAAATATCTGAGCGTGTGACTCTTGATCCACTGACTCCAGCTTCAGTCCACTCCTTGTGAAGCTCTCTCAAGTGTTTGAATAGACTTTGTTTGACAGTATTCTCAAGTTTACAGTTATCCCTGTTGCTTGTGCATCTTTTCCTACCCAGTTTCGTCCTTCCAATCAACTTTGCATTTAAGATGCTTTGATACAGCTCTTTCAGTAATGACCTTCTGTGACTTACCCTCTTTGTGGAGAGTGTCAATGATGGTCTTCTGGACCATTGCCAAGTCTGCAGTCTTCCCCATTATTGTGGTTTCATAGAACAAGAGATATCCGGAATTTATACTGTAGGGATGGTCATTTAATGTAACTCAAATGTAAACATTCTAATATTTTGAGATACTGGATTTTTGACTTTCATGATCTGTAAGCTCTAATCATCCAAATTAAAAAAAAAAAAACAACAACAACAAAACTTTACATGTAATGAATCTAGAATATATTAAAGTTTCACTTTTTGAAATAAGTTACAAAAAATGTACTTTTTCACAATATTCTAAGTAATGAACTATGATAAAAACCACCATTGTCTGCTTTATTAGTAAAGCACAATTTACTCTGTTTGTGCAGTAAGAGAAGAAACTGACTGAGATTGCAGCAATCCATCAGAAAACATCTTTTTAGTGAATATGTAGAGACTCTCAGACAGACACGTAAGACACAATTCTCATCTTGAGACTTAGTGTGCTTTTAGCTTTCAGTGTTTGTGCTGCATCTCTACACAAAGTCATTTCTGAGCTACTATATTGACTATTTCCTTTAAATAATGAATTGGTTATCAGGAGAAAGCTATTGGGAATAAACTTTATTGCTGTAAAATCAATTTTACATAAAAAGCATGACTCCATTCATATTCAAATGGTCATTAATCTACACTAAAACAGACCACAAAGCTAAAGTAAAGCTATAAACTGCTTAAGTGATCTGGATTCAGGCAGAATGGAAATGGGAATACTGAGTGGAAATGTCTGTGTGTCTGTCACTGTGTGTCTAACCTTTGAATTTTATATATATATATATACTGTATATATACAGTATATATATATATATATATATATATATATATATATATATATATATATATATATATATATATATATACAACTACAATTAAAACAAAAACAAAGGACTTGAAGAATAGAAAGTTAAAAAGAACAACATTTATTTGAAATATAAATCTTTTGTAACAGTATAACTGTCTTTACTGAAACCTTTGCTGAATCAAAGTATTATTTTCTTTCCAAAAACTGAACAGGACTTTTTGAACTTGTGAACCTCAAGAATAGCATTTACTGAAATTAAATTACTAAAACAAGTCTTGAACTCATGCACAAGACCCGATGTCTACATACTGCTGCTCATCTTAATCACTATTGAACTCTTCCCTCTTTTGATTAAAGCTCCAGGTGAAGGGTTTCCAGTTATCACAAAAAGAGCAAAACAAGCCCCTTAAAACAGTAATAATAAGCAGATACCAGGGAATAATAATAATAATAAAGATTTAACTAGTATTAAAAGTATCCTATAAAATTAAAAGGAAGAAAATGTCATTTGTTATGAATAGAATATTTTAATAAAAAAATATTTAGACATTATAAACTGATTAAAGTAAAATAATAACATAAGATTTAAGGCAAGGCAAGGCAAGGCACGTTAATTTATATAGCACATTTCATACACAATGGTAATTCAAAATGCTTTACATAAAAGGACGTAAAATAATTTAAAAAATCACAAAAATAAAACAGGGAACTTAAAAACTTTTCAAATTATTTAGAAATTAATTTCAAATGAATTTAAAATAGTTAAAAATAGAAAATGATAAAACATAAAATACAGTGCAATCAGTTCAGACATAGCACAGTGCTCATTCAATAAAATAAATCATTTTTAAAAAATAATTTAGAAACACCTTATTTAAAGTTTAATTTCATCTACAAGTTGCATTTAATGTCAATCACTTGGGGAAGTTAATCTATAAGTTGAGTGTGTTTTTACTAAATAAATAATTTACCATATAAAAGAAAAAGAAAAATCAAACAAAGGGAAGTACTTTTTATTTCTAAAGTAGTTGTTATTATTTAAAGTCCTTTTTGTTGATTTTCAGAATATTTTCAGAATAACTACATATATTAATGACTATATCATGAAATATATCGATAACATGAAGTAAAACGCACGCACGTTTTTAGCACACACACACACACGCACATATTTGTGGAAGTCGTGGCCTAATGGTTAGAGAGTTTGACTCCTTACCCTAAGGTTGTGGGTTCGAGTCTCGGGCCGGCAATACCACGACTGAGATGCCCTTGAGCAAGGCACCGAACCCCCAACTGCTCCCCGAGCACCGCAGCATAAATGCCTGCCCACTGCTCTGGGTGTGTGTTTACGGTGTGTGTGTTCACTGCTGTGTGTGTGCACTTTGGATGGGTTAAATGCAGAGCACAAATTCTGAGTATGGGTCACCATACTTGGCTCTATGTCACCTATATATATGCACACTTTTTATTATTTAGATTTAAAAAAAAAAAAATCTTATCAAACACAGACATTTTAAGGCGATAAAAGTTAACGTTTAATTATTTATCATGCCATAGCATCAGGCCATAGCAAAGTTTCTGCAAATAAGTGAAAGCCAAACCCGAAGACTTGTGAACCTCTTCTCTTTGATCTAAATGATCTTATTCTCACAGACGCTGATCTTGTTTGAAACAGACGCTGTCGTGGGATTCCCTGAGAAAGAGTGAGACGTACACACAGATTCCTTCACTAACCTGAAGTCTTCAGAAAGATGGGAATACTTCAAACCAAGGCAAACATCACAGTCTGTCATCATAAAGCGCTGACAGAGTCACCAGCCTGCGGTGGATGAGGAGCCGAGCATTGTTGACGCTGAGATGAGGAGAACAGTCCATCGGGGAGAAGATGTTTCAGAATCACAAGGTTTTTGTGTTTCAAACACACTCTGCCATTGCTGAAGCTCTGTCAGTGTTTTACACTTCAACTCCAGCAATCCCAAAATTGCAGGGACGTTTTACAGCAAGTCGGGCGAGACTTTGTTAACAAAACCTTCAAAATCCAGCAAACGCATTGAGCCGCAAGTGATGCATCTGCAACACTACATGCAACCCTAGACTGTACAGACACTGCTAACTCAACTGATCCCCGGGTCTCTCTAATGTGTTTTAGAATGTCTGGCCCCTCCAATCTCTTTTCATTTATTTTTCGGCTGAAGTACAGAGAGTGAAATGTCAAGATTGAATCATATAAGACACACACACGAGAGGTGAGACATCTGATCTTGTCATGTCTGCCAATATCATATATGAGAAGCTACAATACTGTGGACTGCAAATGCTATGGGTGAATCTCTTAAATAAATAAATAAATCCTTAAGGGTGTTTTGAAAGGGGTGAGGTTTCTGAGTCACAACTTTTTGCTACTGGGGTTCCTCAAGGCTGTGTGCTTGGACCACTTCTTTTCTTCATCTACATGTCATCTTTAGGATCTGATATTGGCAATAAATAAATAAATACATACATTTACAAATATAAATAAATACATTTTAAATATTACAATTTAATCTTTTATTTGTAAAATGTTTTGAACATTGTTGCATTCATTTCATGATAATTAATTTAATATAACTGTTAAGATAATATATTAAATATATATTACTGAATAATATATAATATATTATTCAATAATAATAAATAATATATTATTGAGAATCATTTTTGTGCTCTATATATAGATTATGGGTGCATTTCTCAGAGAAATCAAGAATAAATAAAATATTAAAAATAGATTAATAATACGAATTAATGAATAAATGAATGAAAATGAACAAAAACAATTATTTTGTGTGTGTGTATATATATATATATATATATATATATATATATATATATATATATATATATATATAATTTTTTTATGTAAAATATATTTTTATTTTTATTTTACATTGCTGCATAAATATTTTGTTTTTGTGTTATCAGTATTTTTTTTTAAATCAACAAACTTTGTTAGAAACTTTAGTAAAAAAAAATCTATTTTTACTATGAATTCTGTCTGTATGAGTGTGTGCTGTTGCTTTATTAAGTGATCAAACTGGCACTTTTTGCAGACAGATGATTAATTAGGTTATCGTTTTTTGTTTTTTTTTTTCAGCAATGTGCTAAAAACAAGCAGAGCATCGTATCAAATACATAGAAACAATTATGACAGTTTTATCCAGCATTTTAATTCAAATTGAGCTTTACTGTATGTGCAGCACATTTCTAAATGAATAATAATTGTGAAAAAGGTTCAGAAAACTGCACAGATGTCTTCGGTTGGAGATCAAGAGTCAATAGCAATGTCAACATATCTTTCTCATCTGCGGGTTTGTCTGAAAGTCACTGCAGCACGCATGAAAACAAAGCACTTGGTGTATTGTATGCTTACTATTAATACAAGTGAATGAAGTGCAGTAATGAAGGAGTGGGCGTGCGGCGTGGGCCGGCTGGCTGCTGATAATCGCTGGGATAATTTGTTTAATTGGTGTCATTACTGCAGCACAGAGATGCTCAGTGTGAAAGAGAGCAGTGTTTTGCTTTTAGAAGCATTGCTATGCTGCTATTCATTTCAATAACACCTGACACCAGTTAAGAGCAGCACTACACAACAGGGCCAAATATTGCACCAAACACCACAATATGAGAGAACCCCGTCCTACTGTATACATTTTATATATGCAGCATGAGATAGATAGGTAGATAGATAGATAGATAGATAGATAGATAGATAGATAGATAGATAGATAGATAGATAGATAGATAGATAGATAGATAATATTTATACATATTTAATATTCATATTAATAAATATTTATAATTATTTGTACTGATAAATATTTCCACATTTTTAGCACTATTTTTTTTTATTCTGTGACTTGCCCCAGTATGACATTTATTAAAGTCGTTGAAACTCCTGATTGTCTGAATAAATGTCACCAAGGTATGTCCCAAAAGATATTGCAAAAATATGATGATACTGACATCAAAGTTGAGAAAACAGAATTTAGAAAAATTGCAATACTTAAGTCTGAAAACCACTGCTAGAGAAAACAGAGAATAAACTACAGAATCGTATAAATAATTCCAGGCCTATTAGTTTTTTGTGTTTTTTTTTCTCCGTTTTTGAATTCATTTATATCAGGAAGAGTAGAGGACTGAGGTGTGATGGAGGCTCTTGAAGAGGTGGATGCATCTGTCTAATGATTGTTTTACTCCAAATGATACCAGCTATTTCAGCTGTGTTGTTCTGCGAGCAGTCGAGTGGGTCATGCGGGTGAGGTGTAAACATGATGGTGGGCGGATGGCCAGATGAAATCGATGCTGTTATTTCTGCATGCTTGTGCCAAGAAACATGGTATGAAGGAGCAGGACTGAGCTCTAGCGCCACAGTAAACGCGAGTAAAGCAGTTCAGCGGGGTCGTCATGGATTTACACCCGAATCCTCTACAAACTGACCTGCCACAGGAGAGCTGGAGGTTATAACATCCTGCTGCTTGCCTGACATTTGATGCTCCGTCCTTGGAGAATACTTTCAATATCGGATTTACACGAAACGTGCCACTGGTGACTGAAAATTCATGCGTCACAAAAATTCTGTGCTTCATGCCAAAGAAAAAAAGTCAATAAAGATGGATCTTTGAGGGAGAAAATTGCTGCATAAAGAGGTTAAACAAAGTTTCAGAAAATACATAGAAGAAACTAACACACACACACACACACACACACACACACACACATACATATATCAACAGTATATAAATATATAAAACCAATTAAAATGTAGTTGTTGAATGGAGAGAATTCAAATGGACTTATTTAAAAAAGAAATATACATTACAAAATATTTTTAGTATAATGTGTATAATTTTTCATTTCATTCATATCATTTATCATTTATATATATAAATATATATATATATATATATATATATATACTGTATATATATATATATATATATATATATATATATATATATATATATATATATATATATACACATACTACAAAAAGTTATATAAATTTATATGCATTTTCTAAAACTGATTAAAGTTTGCAGTTGATTAAATTAACATATAAAAAATACAAATATATAAGAAAAATAAATAAAGTTGTTCTTATACAGTATATTTTCAGCATAATATTCACTGGGTAGGAGCAGTTGGAAACTCCATCTGTTTAAAACAGCGTACTGTTAAGCAGCATATTTTTAATTAATCTTGCACATGCAGTTTTAATAAGCTCATATTAATCAGTGCTTGTGCTTGTCCTCCGCAGTGCCTGATCTCAGGTGAAGCATGAGCAGCAGCTCTCAGTGAAAAGCAAGTGCTGTAAAGATCTTTTCATGCAAAATCAGCAGAAACGTCATGGCGGCTCAGCATTTGACCCCCTGAGGCTGCTGCAGAGAAACACATAAATCTTCATATCATCACACAGTAAGTCATTATATCACATCATACTGTATGCCATTATAATGTTGACTGTCCAAACCAACTACTGTACATCAAAATAGAGCATACAATAGAAGTACATGCGATATGACATGAATACAAAACAGTGACAAACCAAAAATACAAGCTGTACATTTCTGCTTTAAAAACCTCTCTAATGTCTTACTTGATAGACTTTTATTTGACATTGTAAGTACTTTTCTTTAATGCATGTGTTATATATACTGTATATATATCTGTATTTGGGGTCAGTAAAAAACAAATACTTTTACTCAGCAAGGATGCATGGCATTTATAATGTTGCAAAATATTTTTATTTCAAATAAATGCTGTTCTTTTGAACATTCTATTCTATTCGTTCGATGCAGCAAATCAGCATTTTAGAATGATTTCTGAAGGACCATGTGACACTGAAGACTGGAGTAATGATGCTGAAAATTCAGATTTACATCACAGGTATACATTACACTTTAATATATATTTAAATAGAAAGTAGTTACTTTAAAATTATATTTCAACTCTATTCTTGGTCAAATAAATGCAGCCTCAGTGAGAGTGCAGCATTTGTACTTCTTGAATTAGTACAGTATGTATTTATATAATGTAAGTTTATATAATAACATTATGTATTTTGTATGTGTTCTGGTGTCCTTGAATGGAGGAGTGTTAGTTGAAGTCAATGTTCAGATTGTGTTTAGTCTTACTGATGAGATGCTGTTGAATTCCTGTCTGCTGGGGAGAGAGAGAGAGAGAGAGAGACATGTGATGAATGAACACACAGAGAGACTGTATTGATCATGAAGCTGCTGTATAGCCCAGCAACTCAAAATACAACATGTGTTCGCTGTATATCTGTCTGTCTGATATTGAAGAACTTCTTTAATTGGTTTGAGTTCTGTGATTACCCTAGTGAGTTACCTTGCTGTCTACTCCCTACGCAGGCAACAGACTTCTAAGGCAGCATATTAACTGAAATGAAACCTGAATAGTGACTAATTTGAAAGTTATCCTCGGCAGACACCAACACCATGATAGTATTTCTCACATGAATCAAATGAGACACTTAATTCACAAATGATTCCAATAGATTTTGACATAACATGTCACTTAGCTAACAATGTAATTTTCTTAAAGGAACAGTTCAACCCAAAAAATACATTTGCTGAAAAATTTCTCATCCTCAGGCCATCTAAGATATAGTTGAGGTTGCTTCTGAGTAAGACTTAGAGAAACTTTGCATTTCATAACTTGCTCACCACTTAATCCTCTGCAGTGAATGGGTGCCGTCAGAATGAGAGTCCAAACAGCTGATAAAAACATCACAAGTAATCCACACCACTCCAGTCCATCAGTTAACATCTTGTGGCATGAAAATCAGCATATTTGTAAGAAACAAATCTATCATTAAGACGTTTGAAGTTTAAACTGTTGCTTCTGGCTAAAATATAAGTCCATAATCTATAATAACGCTTCCTCCCATGGAAAAGTCTGTCTACTTTTGTCTCTCACATCATAATCCTTCCCACATATTTGTTTGAACTGTTTTAGCCTCTTTTTTTTTTAATTTTTTTTTGCTTATTAATGATGCTTGATCTGTGCATATTTATCTTCTGAATCAGACCAGATGACTCTATTTGGAAGCATATAAGCATAAAATATGTTCTACACGCCAATATTGGGTAATTTAAAATGTGTTTTATAAGTTTGGGAACAGATTACATCTTTGATGCCTTGCAATGCTATTTTATGCAGCTCACTAGACTTTGAAGCAGTTTTTCTTTCATTTGAATCTACTGTAGCTTGTGTACAATGTTATTTTGAGTTTTGTAATTGGAGTATTACACTTTGTGGCACCTCAAATCCCACACGTTTTGTGCTTCTTTCGGCATGAAATGTTACATCTCTTTATGAGATTTAGCTTTTTTTTAGTGCTCGCATACTGCAAACAAATCATGTGTCTCTTTTTCTAGCGAAATACTCTTGTATTCAACTCGGTCTAACAGGCAAACTCCAAAGTAATTACACAGAGATCTCAAAGACAAAAATAACCATGGCTGTCTCCTTTCTGATTCAGGTTACCAAACGCTGGTTAATGAGCGCTCAGCTGGGCCTCTTTTCCACCGCTGAGATTCGAAGGTGAAGCTGAACAATGATTTGAGAGCGTCCCCGAGCGATTTGCTGTATGTTTTCTGAACCGTTAGAGATAATTACTCTGTTAGACATGAACTCTACTACAGGAGAGACTTGACCACCCGAGACCTTTTGAGTCGGGACTTCAAGTGCAGCTAACAAAGCCAAAGTTTTCTTTTTCACAGAACAAGAGAGAGAGAGTGAGAGGAACTTGATTAAAAATGTTTTTTCCTCATGCTTTGATGTTAATGACACTGTGCTGTGACTCTGGGCGTGAGAACATGGCATCTCATCTGAGGAGCAGATGTGATCAAAGATCCTCTCTGCAGATTCTCTGTCCTGCTCGATATTTGAACAGAGGATGAGTTAAATCCACCAGCCTGAATATTCATGAAACCCACTTGTGAGGAGCATGTCTTTGAAATAAATTTACATCCACATTTGTGATTTTTACCTGTGTAATAGAGGACTGCATTAGGACCCAACACAAATCTCAGGGGAGCGGGAGGTTTTATCTTTATGCGTTACCTTTACATTACTACATTTACTAAGTAACAATATAATTAGAATTATGTATTTTAGACATTCTAATTTATCACAATTATTTATTAAAGGCCCTGCAAATAAATAAATATAAATGTATTAATACATCCTCAGTAAAACCTGGCAGTCATCTATAATATGCCAGCATTGTGATGGTGAGTTTTGCACAGGCAAACCTATTTACATTTTTATCCAGTTAAGTTATGCAGTTGAAACAAAAGGTCTTTTCAGTGTCTAGCTTTTGCAAATGAGCGGCATCACTCTATACTGTGACGAGGCTGCTTTTGTTCATTGGTTAATGAACCGTTCATCCATTAATATTTCATAAGCCTCGAGTACCAAACATCCTGCAACAGTTTGTTTACCAGATTAACCATATGAATTCTATTTTCTTTACATTATTCACCGTTGGCCATGTGCAGCAAGAGTAACTTTGGTATCTTATCAAATTTGACCTATTGTTGAGATCTCTTCTGAAAATCTAAAGGAGTCACTGTGAGATGTTATGTTTTCTTCTTTTTTTTCTGGAGAAACATCTGAGAAGGAAACAATTGCATTTGCAATTTCAATTCTGTCTAGGAGAAACAGTTTAGAGATCTCATTTGTGACTTTTTTTCCCCAAAATGCCCTTCTCCCATCATGATTCTTTCTCTTCAGCACATCATTGTTTATCTTCATCCTCTAAGAATGACAAAGTGAGATCGGTTTGTCATCTTTTCTTCAACATGAAGAGCTTCCAGTGTTTCTTCTGTCTGTCTCTTGTTCTTTTCCTCCTCTTTCCTCTTCCTGCTTTGTCCTTTCAGGTGCATTACATCATGCATATTATTTATTTCTCCTTTTGTTTCTGTCTTTCTGCCTTTTTTTGTCCTTGTTATGTCCTCCTGACAGACTTAGTAGTGGCTCATGTTCTGCTGGGATCGTCCGTCTCGTGTTGTCAGACTTTGGAATATCGTCAAATTATTATTTTTTCCTTCCCAAGAACCACCCACTTAGACAAGAGTTTGATTGACATGTAAGGCGCCCAATCACAGTTAGCTTCTAATGAGAAGCTTTTAAAGTAAGTAAACCTAAAATCAGTTAAAAACAAAACAGAATGTGTGCACTCTAAAGAAGAGTCTGTAAAAACAGGACCAATTTATTGTGTTATTATGAAGAAATCTTCCATATTGATTTTTCACAGGTGTTTCCCCCATATTTTGAATTATGCATTGTATTGTGTTGTGTTTTTTCCAAAATTACCAGTCCTTTTTTTTTTTCCTTAAAATGTGGTGTGCTTCAGGATATCTTGTTTATTTACTATTTATTTACTACACAGACAAAACTCTGAATACCTACAGTATCATTAACCTCACAAACCCAGTGACTAGTTGTTTCTCTGAACCCTTATTGTATCCGCATGGTAGAACTGTAAACACTTTCTTTCCCAGATGTGTTTAAGAATGTGTTTATTCATAATTGTGATGTCGACACCCTCTCAGTTTTGCCTGCTGAAGTCTCACCTCAGTACAGAGTTAGTTGCCATAGTTACCATCACACCTGTTTCTGCTAATGAGTTAACCTACTTCCAGATCCCTAATGTTTCTGGAGTCTTGCATTTGTATTAGTGCATTCTCAAGTGCTTTTCCTGATTCTCAATGTGTCTGGGTGGGTCTCGTTGGCTATGTTAAACAATAGCATTCTGCACATTAAGAGTAGCCTTAATATTGCTTAACATTTTTTTATATAAAAATATAGTGTATTCAATATACATAGACCTGTGTAATATGCAGCCATTTTTAAACAGTAGACTAAAGCACATTGTTGACAATCAGAATAAAAAAAAAAATTGTGTAGTTTAGTGTGCAACTTTCAAGTTATGTCAGAAATATACTATCAAATACTGTAGGAAATTATGTGTAAAATGTATCTGTGGGTATAAATGTGTTATATTGCAAAATATTGCAGGCTGATATTAATTCTGGTTTATTGATCACACTAATCATGTGCACTGCATTGTAGGATACAGCATGCTGTGCGGTACCCTTACCAAAAAGTAGTATACTTCAAGTTTATTTTATTAAGTATACTTAAGTAAAGTTCAAGTATATTTAGACTTTTTGTAAGTATAAGTCAAGTATACTTAATTGTCATTATAAGTATATATCTTAGAAGTACATAAAGCCCATTTCTGAGAAGTACATAAAAAGTAAACTAAAAGTATACTTTCCTATTTTAGTTTAAAATAAGTATGCTAATAGCACACTTGAATAAACTTCTTTTTCGTAAGGGTATGCATTGTTGTATCCACCTTATTAGCGTAAGAGCGGGTGCGGCTATTTTGTACCTTGAATGTGCGAGACATCCGGTGTCATGGCTTCCAGTTATTTTGGCCAAAGCCACTAGAGGCAAGACTGCAACAATTAGCAACAATTCCATTTCGTGACTGTTGAGCTAAAAAATAAGGATGGCGTCTGAAAGTTGCGTTTGGTGGTCAGTTTGTGTGTAAATTTTTTTTTGCACTTTTGATGTTATTTCTAGCGAGAAATCAGTATTAGAGTAATTAAATATTAATTTAGTTATCACCAAAACTTGTTCTATTTTGTTGTAGATCATTAAACCTTTGTGCTGTCTCAGAAGCCTGTCCGAAATCACTTTCATGAGGTGCCTTCGTGCAAAAACGCTGCCCGCAAAGTCATTGCCTCATAAGGCAGCAATTCAGCTGCCTAGGATTTTGGACGCAGCATGAAATTCAATGACGTCGAGACTGTAATGTGGTTATTAAGGCACACGTGATCCAAGTTAGTCGTTTAGCTTTCTCCAATAGTAATAAGAAATACAGACCAGCTGTGTTCGAAATGGCATACTTGCTTACTGCCCAGTACACACTGTATACTGCCTACTATTTTTTAAAGAATAGTGTGTGAAACAGTATACAATAAGCAACAAATGTTTCAGAGTAGTATGCTAAAGTGTTGTCACATGACAAAACATTAATTCAGCCCAGCTGCTGAGGTTGTTACCTCACAAATAAATGTACTAACCATTCTTTTTACAAAGGCTTGTTAATTAAGGATTCATACTTGTAAACAATGCTATATTGCCCAATTGAACTCATTTCATAATTAATGGACTTTACATACTGAACAGAACTACTAATAATTGTGTAAATAGTAGTTAGGTGGTAGATATTTATATTTCAGTACTGTAGTACATTATACAACCGTTATGCAATGTTCAAATTATCATACTTAAAAATATTAATAAATGAATGCAACTTTATTAGGACAAAAACCTGCTGCTAACCACCTTATAATACTGTATTATTAAGTTTTAATTCCAATTTTAAAATATTTCCTTTATTTTTATTGAAAATAAATGCCTTTCTGATCTGATGTGTGATGGGAAAAGGACAAGTTTGGTAAAGGGTGGCCTCGATCTCTGGTCGATCGTGTCAAAATCAATCATCACACGTCTTTTATTCACTGCGCTACTGATACTAGAGATAAATGAGCATCTTTTGCAGTGCTGGTTATCGCAGCCAGACATTGGTGGGCGGAGTTAATGTAAATAGTCTCTGCCAACAAATTATTATGCTTCTTATATATTATATTACTGCAATATTTTTATAATTCAATATCTTTGAAATAATCTTTATTGTATAGAGCACTATAGAGATAAAGGTGACGTCATTTGACTTGATCGGAAATGTGCTGTAGAGATTAAAGTACAATTTATGTCCTATTTACGATATAGTTTTTAGACACACAGCGATATTTTGTAGTTTACAGTAGCATGTATGTATAAAAGTGTTACATTTATAATTACTATGGAGCACGTTGTGTTCTGGGAAACAGTATCCCATGCAGTGTCTTTAGATGCATTCATCAAATTTCAGCAAATGTAGAAGGTAATCCGGGCATTCCATGCATACAGAACATTCACTTACTATTCACAGTATACATGCAGCATACTGCAATATAGCAAGAGTTGTCTGGTAGTATGCCATTCCGAACACAGCTTCTGTACTGATTTCAGTGTACTTGAGTTATATTTAGCAGATTCTGGTAAATAGTAGGTCATCCAGGTATTTCATGCATACAGAAGATTTGCACACTATGCACAGCATACATACTGGATACTGCAGAAACAGTAAGAGTAGTATGATAGTGTGGCATTTCAAACACAGCAACCCTCTAATCTCTCTATAATAAAATAATCTCTGATTTTAGCTGTAAAAACAGTCCGTTATACCGCTTAATACTGCAAAGTTATATTTGTTTTCTGTTATTTTAATTTAATATTGTAATCATAAACACAGCGTTGGTTTGTTGTTTTTTAACCAATTGCTGCTAAAATGTCTTTGTCATTTTTCACCAAGAAAACTTTGCCACACAAGAATACAGCGAGTCCAAATACTTCCAGCCTCTTGTTTTGTGACAGGATAACGTGAAATCCTTCTAGATAAACTCAGAGTCTGTGATGGATTTGCCTCGAACGTTAAGACCTCACAGAGCAGCAGAAAACTGTCATTTTGAGTTCTTGTTCTGGCTCTGGCTGAAATCCACGACAGATTCCAGACCCATTCCGGAGGATATCTAACACTGAGAACGCTACTCGAGGGACTGAACCTGGACTTCAGTGATAAAAGGCTGGATTACACGGGTGCAGACCACACCAGATACAGTCAGTTGAGAAGATATAGCGGTAAATAAACGTAGGGTTAAATCTGACAGGTGGAAAACAACTCAAGACAAGAAAATATTAAATTAATGGAAGTCAAATATTGAGTCGGAGCCAGTTTATAAAACAATAAAATATGAAATAGAGAGTAAAATACGGCTCGACCGCTCCCTCTGGTGGTCTTTCCCCAGGAAAAAAAAAGATGTCTTGAAATACGTTTTTGGTTTACTGTAAATATGCCGCAGTTGTGTGAAACCTGTCAGAAACATTGATTGATAGCTGTGGATGATTTGTGGTCTCCTGTCGTGTCTCATTTGTGATTGGGTTACTGTCATGTTTCATTCATCTGTTAGATTTAATGCAGCGGTTGTTTCATTTTCTTTCCAGGACACGTTTCAGTGTCATAGTAAGTGTGTTTTACACTGGATTTCTGATGAATATAACATTAACGTGCACAAAAGTTTACTATTTCTTCCGCATTCATCTCAGTACTTTGAGACCCCACAACAGTCCAAAACCTGGAGTTGTCCGCCTTTTAAGCTGTGATCCTGTTCCATCCAAACGTTGTCAAAAAATGTCTTCTTTTGGCTAGCATTACAATTATCCTTCTTGGAGGAGACCAAGAACCTGTAGTGCATTGCCAGAAACCCATTCCAAGATGGCAGATGATGTTCAAAATGTTCATACACCACAAAAAAAAAAAAAAAAAAAAAAAAAAAAAAGATTATCATACTCCCCCCATGCCCCCCCCACCCCAAACTGCTATTTTATCCTTGTTTTACGTAAAAACTCACTTAGAGGATAAATATCTAATAACATTTTGCTTCTCAATTTTTTTTCAATGTATCCATGCATTTTATTCATTTCTTGAAGAAATTATTGATAAAGTATTGTTTAGTCTAATAAAAATGGCTATTTACGGACTATTTTATTCCAAATATTTGTGTGTTGGTCATTTAGAGTGATTCAAATCACTTCAGTTGCTTAGAAGTCAAAGCATCATTGGTGTGTGTGTGTGTGTGTGTGTGTGTGTGTGTGTAAAATGTTGCATAAGAAAGAAAAAAATATTTGAAAACAAAATATTTGTGCTGATCACATGCTGAATGTAAAAGCATCAGATTTCAGCCATGTGAGGAGAACCTCATCAAGCTCAAATAATCATAAATAATCAGCTTTTAGAGATGAAAAGATGAAAACAAAGTACTTTTGCAAGGCAACATTCTCTTCATTCTCTGCTGGTAAATAATAGATCATATTGTTTAATATTTTATGTGCAAGAGTGAAGCGTGTCTTGAAGTGTTAAGTGCTGTTGTTTGGGCCTGTATAGTGTGTCTGTGTGTGTCACAGCTAGCACACTAGTTAGTGTGTAACCTGAAGACACACAAACAGACACGATCTTTCCTTCTGCCTTCATTCTTGATCTTTGTTTTGTTATTTTAAACATACTATTTAAATTAGAAAAGTTAAATTAAAAGTTAAGAAAAGAAAAAAACATATATTATCAAAATAAAATAAACATTAATTGGAATAAAATATAATATAAAACTTTCTTTTTTCTTCTTTTTCTTCTTTTTAATTTTAACTAGTTCCCAAGCAAAGTTTCTCGTTTTAATTTAGTTTAACTGGAATGATTAGAAAAACTAAAACTGAAATATGATGCAATGACTTTAATAAACCTATATAAATAATAATAAAAAAAAAAAACAAATGGCAAAAACACACAAAAAATGAAAATGGAAAGTCTAAAAATAAAAACTAATTCTAAACATTGCTAAAAACTACAATAGTATCTCAGTGATACTAAAATAAAACTCTATTATTGTATTATATAGCAAAATTTCAAGTAAAAAAGCATGAGCAATTATTATTATTATTATTATTATTATTATTATTACTAAACTAATAAATAAAAAAAGTTACTTGAAATAAAATAAATATTAACTGAAAAAAATCAGCTAGTTGCCAAGGCAACATTTCTCATTAATCAATCAATAAATAAAAACTATGTAGAAAAAAATACTAAAAGTGACAAAAACAACTAGTCTAAATCTTCAACTTCAATAGTAAAATTGCACGATATTATTGCATCATGTAACAAAATTTGAAGCCAAGTAAACCTGCATTATTATTATTATTATTATTATTATTATTATTATATAGTTTTTTTATATATTAAAATATGACCTATCTATATATCACATAGTCTTATATATTGTATATTTTTGTATATTTTTTTATTTCTGTCTCTCCACTTTTTAATTATTTCTGGTTTTTATTTCTATGACTTTGGAAGACTTTCTGTTTGGTATTTCACAGAAATGAAACGATTTGTTCTCATGAGCCTGATCCAGATGAAGCACTGCTTCCATCTGCCGGCGGAGCGGAGCGGTGCATGGCAGCGTGCATCACCATGGCAACCCGCGGGAAGCCAATTGTGTTCAATCAGTCAGCCTAAATATAGAATCAGCTGCATTATTAGTCACTGCACACCTGTATGATTTCACCACGCTGCGCATATTATATTGTTCAACTCCACAGGTTAACTGAATCCTGAATTATCCTTAAATGTCAGTCGAATCGACAGAAGCCTGTTCATTACTGACACCTCTTTATATCAACTATAGCGCATGAAAATGGGTTCCAAAGCTGATAGTTCCATTCTGGTTTTATATATATATATATATATATATATATAAAACAAGCAATTCTCTTCATGTATATGATACTGTAAAAGCCATATGTTTTTTTTTTGTTTTTTTTTTTTTGAGAAAGGACATTATTTTGGTTATTTTTTAATGTTAGCCTATTTATTTATGTCTCAAACATGACATAGATGTCAATACATGACTATTATTATTATTATTATTATTATTATTATTATTATTATTATTATTATTATTATTATCTTCCTTGGGCTTTCTGGTTCAAGTTTAAAGTATTAATGACTTGTTTACCCTCCTGTGATGGAAATGATTATGTCAGTGCATCTTACTGGTTTAATTCCATGCAGGTTATACATGTTAATTAACCTGGCATTTCTCAATGGAACATGTTTTCTATTAGATTATTTCTGCTTCCTCCTGCACACTATTTGCATTTGCACCGATTTTCATTATTTATGAGGCTCTGATCCCACAGAGAGCAAATGAGGGGGTTCATTTGTCAAGAAGCAACCCTCTGACAGCGTGTTAACACTTGGAAAGAATAACTGTTAAAATTAGACTCAGTTTAGTCTGTTCATTATTCAGTTGAATGAAAATAGTTGAACACATATTATAAGTCTTTATAGTCTTTATGTAAGACAGAGGAGACGATTCATGGTTTCATGTAAAAATCAGTGTTACTGTGAAGAGACGATGTGAACAGTAGATGGCAGTGTGTAAATATGAGCAGATCTCAGCACAGTTCACAGTTTTGCTGCAGAATTTCAGATCAATATAAGTGCATTTATTCAAGTTTTAGCACTCTAAAAGATATATAGATATAATCTGTTGAATTACAGGTTTTTTTTATTATTATTATTCCTAATTATTCACCGCCCCCCCTTTAAGAGAACTACAATATATTGCCGTTCCATGTTGCTCTTAAACTTGATTAGCTTTTCAGATATATATATATATATGCTTTTAAATACATAGCTTGATTAAAATATTTTTGAATATAAAAGTATAACACTTCAGTAAATAATAAAAAAAGTTTAAGAATGTTGCTTTTAAATAAAAAAAAACAGTAAAATAAAATAATAAAAGGAAGTAAAAAATAAAAATAAAACAATATAATAAATAGATTCACTGATGATTTGATCAAATTAAATAAATAGTTGCATGATATTTCATTCTGATTATTTTTCAAATGTGTACTTGTTAAATATGAAGTAATATAAATGGCTCTTAGACTGAAGAGAAAGTGGCTCTTAAAATGGCATGCAAATTAAGATAAAATCAAATAAAACATAAAAATATGTTTTTTTTTTTTTTGTTTTTTTTTTTGTCTGGTTCTTAGACTTCAGTAAATAAGGAAAAGCGTGATTGTAGGCGGTTTTTCTCTGGAATAGTGTGTGTGAACTCGGAGGAGAGCATCCCCTGTGTGCTACAAACCCATCCTGACGAATAATATGTTTTGCGTTGAGTTGTGCTGGTGTTGTGCTCTTGAATGAATGATGATCTGCGAGCTGCCATCCTTTGTACTGTTTGCTGGTTCTGGCAGGTTTTCAGTTTCAAGCAATCAGCACATTCTCATGAAATATAAAGACATTTGCCTTGTTAAAGGTCTGATCTGCGGTTATGGCACAGGCCCGTTTGACTCCCACTCACACTGAATCTGAACGTGTTTGTGATGTTTTTCATTGCAGTTTCTGTTCAAACTAACTAAACTAAACGATCACAATCTCAGTGACCAGAAGGCAGGCGGCATCTTTACATTTCCAGCATCACTCTATGTATTGTGGTGTATTTACTTGTTCTTTACATGACACTTTTTTGTCCTATTTGTGCTTTTCTCTTCAGATGATGTGCACTTCAGTCTACTGAGGCCTGAGATTATTGACCAAGCTGGTTTAGAGATGGCCACTTTGGTTTAGAGACCACTTTGGACCGGAAACAAACCAGCTACATTCCAAAAACCAGCTTGTACTGTATGATACAGTGTGTTTTCTAGAAGGAATACAGACCTGGTATTTAGCTTGATGATTATTTATTTCTTTATTTATTTTTGTAAATCTAGCACATTTGCAGGTGAACATGAAATCCAGTCTTATTATCTTTTTTTATGTAGTTTTTAGATTTTTGTACCTTATCTGACCCACTTTTACTTTGCCCTCCAAAACACACCTGGTCTGAACAAGCATTCTCCCATATTTATTTATGGGCATATACAGATATTTATTTATGGAGATGTTGTACAGATGTGATTGTAAAGGTGACCTTCAACGTCTAGATGTTTTTTTTTTTTTTATGCTGCTTTTCTTACATTTTCTGTAAATTTTGAAAATACAATGATTTCTACCAGTTTGTTTGTTTGTTTATTTAAAACTAAATGGTTTTTTTTTCATTATTTGCATAAATTGTTGTTTGTTGTTGTATTTAAAGTGTTTTTTATTATTATTCCTCATTGTTCTCCTACCCCCCCCCCCCCACCCAAAGATGAAAAGAAGATAATTATGTTGCTCTTAAATAATTACCAGGTTAAATATGTATGCATTTATTTATTTATTTGCATATGTAATATTTATTTGTTCCCCTTAAATAGGAAAAGAAGATAAAAGAAGATACCTGTTTAAATAAATGAATAAATATACTGTACATGCATGCATGTAGCCTATGTCATTTTTAATTATGCATAAATAAATAAAAATGCATACAAATGTTGCTCTTATTTATTTATGTATTTATTTATTTATTCCCCTTAAAGGCAAAGAGAAGATACTGCATTGCTGTAAATAATATTTTGCTTCAAAAATTATTTTATTACGGTAAAATAAACCTAGTTTTAACCTAGGACCCTCAATATAAAACTCTTGATTTCCTCAGTAACACATTGTTAACTTTAATAAAGAGCATTTGAGTTGCATTAACCATTTACTACTTCGCAGATCAAGATTAATTGGCTAATAGTATGAGATGTGATGAATCCGTTCCGTGTTTATGTTACATATTCTCCACAGACAGACCCCAGTGACACTGAGCGGGTCCCGTGAATGATGATGGTCGGTGCAGCGCTGACATGCGCAGTGCGCGGATGCTGTTCGCTGGATGTGTGTGTCCGTCCGCTGATTTCATCTCACACACGCGCTTCTCTCCTCCATCCTTCAGGATCTTCCTCCGGAGCGGTGGCGGGGTTTTACGGTACGTGAGTCTGTTTGTGTGTGTAAATAAACGCGTTTGCAGCAGCGCGCACTGGACGCGTCTCAAAGCAAGACGCGCGTGCAGCATGTGTGGAGATAAACACACGCGGCGTTGAGATCCATGCAGCGTTTTTGTTCATTCACTTCATAGCCAGCAACGTTTTGTGGCTTCATACGGACGCGTTCCAATCCAACAGCAATTTTGGACATAAACATAGTCGTGCTCCAAATCAGCGCTAGTTTGGACATCAGAACTATGTGTGAAGCAATTTTGAACATGATAATAGACGTATTCCAAGTCAGCAGCAGTTTTGGGCATCATATGTGTGCGTGTAGCATTTTTGGGGATCATAATAGACACTTCCAAGTCAGCAACATTTTATGACTCTGCGTCTATGATGCAGTTTATAGGTTTTGAGACGCAGCATGTGAATCAGCCGGCCTGTTGCCGTGAATCTCATGTATGGATGAAACATGTTGACGTCTGGAAAAGCTGTTTTAGGGTTTTATTTTTAGGACTGTGTGATATGTGGTTTCTGTTTACTGCCAAATGACTTCAGGAGCTGAAGGTGAACACTTGTTTTAGTAAAGTGCAAAAAAAAAAATCTATCTATCTATCTATCTATCTATCTATCTATCAAAAGCACATGCTTTTGTTAATTCTTTAGTTAAATTCAACTGACGGATGTGCTGTGGTGCAGTAATTGTTTAATGTATTTTATTTTGCGTTCCCTATGTATGTGTACTTTCATAATGTGACCTATTTAAGAAAACCCACAGGGTGGGACTCTATTTTATTCATTAGGAATTGATTGGATCATGAAAAGGGGTATTTATAGCAGAATGAAAGTCGTGGTTTGGAGGGAGGAGGTGGAATGTATGTGGGATTCATGATGTCAGATGAAAAAGAAAGTCAGTTTAGAGGCAGAGCAAGTTCTTACAGTTTGATGAATGATTATAAAGTCAAACTTTTTTCTTCAGAATGTGCACTGACATATAGTATGAAAGCCTGTTTCCACCACAATTCTGACTTGTCTCACAATTCTGACTTTACATCTTACAATTCCAAATGTATTGCTCACGATTCCAAGTTTACATCTCACGATTCCGAGTTTACATCTCAGGATTCCGAGTTTACATCTCACGGTTCCGAGTTTACATCTCACGGTTCCGAGTTTACATCTCACGGTTCCGAGTTTACATCTCACGATTCCGAGTTTACATCTCACGGTTCCGAGTTTACATCTCACGATTCCGAGTTTACATCTCACGATTCTGAGTTTACATCTCACGATTCTGAGTTTACATCTCACGATTCTGAGTTTACATTTCACGATTCCGAGTTTACATTTCACGATTCCGAGTTTATATCTCACAGTTCAGAGTTTATATCTCACAATTCCAAATTTATATCTCATCTCACGATTCCGAGTTTACATCTCACAGTTCTGAGTTTACATCTCACGGTTCTGAGTTTACATCTCACGGTTCCGAGTTTACATCTCACGGTTCCGAGTTTACATCTCACGGTTCCGAGTTTACATCTCACGGTTCCGAGTTTACATCTCACAGTTCCGAGTTTACATCTCACGGTTCTGAGTTTACATCTCACGATTCTGAGTTTACATCTCACGATTCTGAGTTTACATCTCACGGTTCTGAGTTTACATCTCACGGTTCCGAGTTTACATCTCACGATTCTGAGTTTACATCTCACGATTCCGAGTTTACATTTCATGATTCCGAGTTTATATCTCACAGTTCAGAGTTTATATCTCACAATTCCAAATTTATATCTCATCTCACGATTCCGAGTTTACATCTCACAGTTCTGAGTTTACATCTCACAGTTCCGAGTTTACATCTCACAGTTCCGAGTTTACATCTCACAGTTCCGAGTTTATATCTCACAATTCCAAGTTTACACTTCATGATTCCGAGTTTATATCTCACAGTTCAGAGTTTATATCTCACAATTCCAAATTTATATCTCATCTCACGATTCCGAGTTTACATCTCACAGTTCCGAGTTTACATCTCACAGTTCCGAGTTTACATCTCACGGTTCCGAGTTTACATCTCACGGTTCCGAGTTTACATCTCACGGTTCCGAGTTTACATCTCACGGTTCTGAGTTTACATCTCACGATTCTGAGTTTACATCTCACGATTCTGAGTTTACATCTCACAGTTCAGAGTTTATATCTCACAGTTCCGAGTTTACATCTCACAATTCCAAGTTTACACTTCATGATTCCGAGTTTATATCTCACAGTTCAGAGTTTATATCTCACAATTCCAAATTTATATCTCATCTCACGATTCCGAGTTTACATCTCACAGTTCCGAGTTTACATCTCACAGTTCCGAGTTTATATCTCACAATTCCAAGTTTACATTTCATGATTCCGAGTTTATATCTCACAGTTCAGAGTTTATATCTCACGATTCCAAATTTATATCTCGTCTCACGATTCCGAGTTTACATCTCACGATTCCGAGTTTACATCTCACGATTCCGAGTTTACATCTCACGATTCCGAGTTTACATCTCACAATTCCGAGTTTACATCTTGCAGTTCAGAGTTTATATCTCACGATTCCAAATTTATATCTCGTCTCACGATTCCGAGTTTACATCTCACAGTTCTAAACCTTTTATGACTCACTGACACCTGCTGGTTACACCTGACAGATCAATCATTGTTGACTGTACTGATTGTCTTTTGACTAGATTGTCTGCATTGTGAGACCAGAGCGCATATATCTGTCTCAGGATGGTAGTTTGATTTGATTTTAGCATGTGCATTGCTAATGAGTTGTTTCGTTTAATGCAAGTCAGTCTGAGAATTGAATGGAGCACGGCAAACTCTCAGTGTTCAGACAACTAATGAATAAATTGATGATCTCTTATGAAATGAACCCCACATGAGTGTATTCAGGATGCAACCTAAATCTGTTTTCCAGAGGAGACACACTGAATACTGAACGCATACGGTTTATCTGGGAGTTAAAAAGTTCTCGAGCGCATAATGAATGAGTCTCTAATGCATCTGAATCTGTGTGTTGATGTAGTTTGCTGCAGAATGTGAGCTGTTTACTCTTAGTAATCTTGTTTGGGATCATAAAAGTCTTCATTATGTTTCCTAATGTCTCCCATAGGTTCAGTAAAATAAGTACAGACTTCTAAAATAATTTGCAGCAAGATGTGAGTGTTTGGAGCAGCACAGCTTTAGAGTTATAATATTATATTATTATAACTCTTATGATATTTTTGCGCTGTTTAATTTTAATTCAAAGATGCTATAGCTATTGTAATGATGCACTGAAAATCGACATCTGAAAATATTTGGCAGAAATGTAATTTTTGGTTTCGATAGGGATAAAAAATAAAAGTTGTTGCTAAATATATGCACTATACTACATGTTTATTATAGTTTTAGTTAACCTGTTACTGTGGTTACTTCATATGTTTAAATAAATCTGTCTTTTTTTACAGCAACTATTTTGATGTTTGTAATTAAATGACAAATAGAAACATAATTACATACCTTGATAAGTTGATATAAAAATGTAACTTTTTTGCAATTTAAATGTCTGTGTGCAACTGTTTTTATTTGTGTTGATTATGAAAAAAATTGTTTTGTGTTTTTGTACGTTTTATGCATTACAGTTATTTCATGTTTATTATTATTATTATTATTATTATTATTATTATTATTATTATTATTATTATTATTATTATTATTATTATTTTATTTTATTTATTTATTTTTTTTTAAGTTGAGTTATTTTTGGTTTTAGAAAAAAAATAGTAGGCTATTGTTGTCCTGGCAACTAACTAAAAATTAATTTTGGTGTATCTGTATTCATCATTTTAAATTATAGTTTAAATTTTAGTTACTTTGATCTGTGTTTTTTTTTTTTTTGGTTTTATACATTATTTTAAATATATTTCTATTTAGTGTTCCTTATTTTTTTAATTTATTTTTTAGTTTAGGTGTTTTCAGTTTTATTTAAAAAAAATTAAATAAAAAAATATCACCTTGGGAACTCACTAAAAATTCATTTTGGTCCATCACTGCTATTCATAATCTATATTCAGCAAAATCATTGCATGCTTCACACGTTCCACTTCAAATAAGTCAGCATGTCATTTTTAAACACATAAATGAGTAATTACAGACATTTGTTTTTTGACATTCAGTAATAGTCATTTCCACAGATGTTGTTTGTGCAGAGCCACATGCATATGATGCATTTACACTTCTCTTAACTGCATTAACACTCTCTCTCTGTGTGTGTGTGTGTGTGTGTGTGTGTGGCCGTTTTGCCCTAAGCCAGTTGAACACACCTGTCTGTCATCATTTGAGCGTAATGACTCCATTAAACAGCAGTGGCGATGGTTAACTGTAATGGAACGTTCTGGATGGAGCTCTAGATGTGTGCTGCTTTGTGCTGTAGGTTGCTGTCACAGATTGAATGTCTTTTATTTATTGAGTGCTTTGTGCACATTCACTCTGTTTTTTGTTTTATTAGCTTTCAGTTCTGGCTTCTATATTACAGATGTCCACTTTGAGTTCACATATGCATGTTGTGGTGCCGTTGTCTCAGGTGTGGATATTTGTCTCCAGAGATGTTTGTCTGTAATGATTTTGTTTGGAGCAGACCTTGGGAAAATTCAATTAAGAATATAAACGTCCAGTGCTTGTGCTGGGAAACCCCTCCAGGTCAAACAATAGAGGATGGGCTGAGCTGGCTGTGTTTTCTGCTGCTATTAGAGCGTCTGAGTCTTATGGTGGTCAATAAGACTCAGAATAAGACTCAGAGTCAATAAATGGGGACTGAGGCTTTCAAACGTCTTAAAAGTGCAAAAACATCATTAAACTTTCACAAAAGCAGTCCTTACAACTTGTGAACTATTTTAATGTCTTCTGAAGTCAAACAAATTCATAAAAGCTAAGAAAAGTCACGAGAAGTAGCAATTGTATACATTTTGTGAAAGGAGCATTGTTTGAAATGTAATCTTTTTAAGGAATCAGATTAAACTTAATTTAAAATATTTTTTTCTCTCAGAGATATGTATAAATTATATATATATATATATATATATATATATATATATATATATATATATAGATAGATAGATAGATAGATAGATAATCAAAATGTCTTATTGTATTTATAATATTATCTACTTTGTTCTCACCATGAATATATTTTTACATTTTTGTTCTGTATTTTTAATAAATGTCTTTAACAAAATAAATTGATTTAGTTAGTTAGTTAATTGAATATAATTGCACATATTGTTTACTTTGTTCTCACCATGAGAAGAGATGTGACTGAGATTAAAAAATATTGAATTATAAATAATATTATTATTTTAAGTTTTATGAATTTCTTATGTTTTATTCGACTTGAGTTTTAAAAATAATAAATTGTTGCTTTGGCAACTAACTGAAATAAGTTTTTTGAATGATTTTTTTTTATATATAAAATCTTTTTATATTTTTTTCATATCAGTTAAAGTTTTTTTTATTTTAATTAATAGAATGTTTTAATAAAGTTTTTCTATAGTTTTAGTTTTTAGTTTCTCTAGTGAGTAACTTACATTTCAATCTGTTCCTCTAAGCTACCATACCACAAAGCTACCATATGGCTTCAGAATATGGCGCAAAAGCCAAAATGTTTTTGTTTTATCGTGCTTTTGTCATTTTATAAGCTTGAAAGCCTGTTCTCTATTCTTTGAAATTGCACCGAAAACAGCGACCAGGACAATGCACCAAAACGTCCCCTCTTGTGTTCAACAGAAGAAAGAAAATCACATGACTCTGCTGACAGAACTTTTATTTCTGTCTGAACTATTCCTTCAAAAATTCAAGCCCTAATGTAGAAAGCCGCGGCAGTCAAAGACATCTGAAGACCGCTTTACAGCATCCTCCAAAAAAAGCTTTAAACAGCAACTGAGAGATTTGATGGCAAATGAGGAACATCACTGGAGTGACATTTCTTTGTGTGAACTATGCCACATGAGTTCGTGTGACGTTAAAGCCTTGTGCACATATTAGCGCAGAGGGAAGGTCAGGAACAGACTTATATGAGCTCCGCTGACATTTGCCTGGCATTTTTGATTCACTGACGTCTTGTGATAGATCTTCCATGCCTTGTTCTGGACGCAGGTGATTATAGATGACCTGTTTGCTCTTTTGATGTTTACAGAGGAATTCTGAAGGTGTTTCCTCAGCAGATTGGATATTAGAGGCTCTAATGTTGCATATATTAAGGCGGTTTCGCATGTCCTCATGTGACAGCAAATGCTCTTCATCTGAAACCTGCTGATTCTGCTCGCTAAAACCCAGGGCTTTGTTTTCATGTTTGCTCGCTGTTCCAGGATCACGCTGATTTTATCTAGTGGGGAAGAGAAGCTCCCATCTGTCTGTCTAGTGATCATACTGAGTCTCTGTGGTGTTGTCAGACAGACCTGAACTTTAAAGCAGTCTCCTGAATAAAGCAGACCTGCTAGAAATCAGCTGCTCATCTGTGTCCATAAATCAGAACTTTTTTTCTGCATCTACAAAAGGCGGGTTGAAAATACCAGCCATAAATATTCCATTTTGTTCCTGGTATATTCGTTTTGGTGGCTTAATATGAAAAATATTCCATATTGGAGTGGTGAATAAACCTGATGAATAAAATGACATTTTTGTTCACTGAGGTTGAAGTAATGAAGACCCATGAATTTTCTTTGATAGGTCTGTGTCTGTTTTGAATCACTCACACATTTTTGTTTCTGCAATTCGATTTAAACCAGAAATGATGCTGCAAATCTTTATTAACTTACTAGCATAGATGTGAATAACTGGAAACAACACCACTTCTGAACTTCTTATATCTTTAAACTTTTGTTAATTTCATATGCCAGCCAAAATACAACAGTATTTCCTTTACACAAAATGAAAGCTGCAGGGAATCATTTGGGAACTGGATCATATTTACGCAAAGTATTCAGAGATCCACATTGTAGAATATCTGTCATGAAACCATATAAAGATGCATTGGACATAGTGTCATGCTTGAACTATGAAAGACAAGATCATTAATAACAATTATGAAGCCTCTGAATATGCGGTACACAATGATTAACATGATTAACCTACTCAGATGATCATAATTTAGATGTAAAAGCTCTGATTGGAATCTTCATGCTTTCATGTTGGATGTTATGCACTGCATTATTATGATTCTGCACATTTATTTATTTGTTGCTTATATTAAATAATAAACTTTTAAATATACCGTGTTCATATTATTTATTTTTGATTAAATTACAGCTAATCACAATAAAATAAACATTACATAACGTTTCCATATAGAAAATTAGGTTTGTTTGATTAATTTTTAATGTGTGTGTATATATATATATATATATATATATATATATATATATATATATATATATACTGTATTCATATTCTTTGTTATAATAATGATAAATACATTACCAGTGATCACAATAAAATGTTTTCTTTCATTTCTAGAGACTAAGTTAAAATTGTTTTGTGAACATCATACCTATAGGTAAATTTGCCTTCTGACTTCCCCAGTAATTTTTCCCACAAATCACAGCAGTTGATGCTGGTGTAGGTAACAGTATTAGGTAATGTTTATTCTGTCACTCCCCCACAGATATGTTTTTATAGAATTAGAACAGATGCTTTCTTCCTGGGAGTGTTATCTGCATAAGTTCACCTGGTTAAATTGTAAGGCACTTTGAGTATTATTTATGTATGTTAATATGTCTTTTATGTCTAAAGGTCTAAATTTCTCCCACGGGAGACAAATAAAGTTTACCTAACCTAACCTAGTTTACCTCGTTGCCATGGCAGCAGTTTTTGATCAAGTCCAGATGGTTTGTTGTTACATCAAAACGGAATGTCCCAACATTCCATGACACGACAAATGCTACATTTTCCGTGAGCAGTTGTTTTTGGAGGCTGGTGTTTGTCTAGACAGCATGAACTGGCCTGTAGATGGTCTGGGGTCTCATGTCACGAACAGCAGATTAACAGTTTCCCTCGTAATTGTGTTAGTGTGGATCTGAGCTTAATGAATATGATGCGCTCAGATGTTGCACACGCCATTTATAGGAACTCTTCTCTCTTTAACTGGTAGTGAAATGTCACTTGACCTCTTTATATAAACTCAGTGGTTTGCACTGAAATGAAAGGACGGTGAATTACACGCTCTTGCATGCCTTTATTCTCAGTGATTTATAAGAGCATTAAGAGCTTTGATTAAACTTTAGTAGCAAAAACTTTGTTAAATTATAATATTTTTGTTAATAGATGTATTGATTCAAAACTGATCGTCATGAAGTTGTAAATAAGATTATTGGAGTACAGTACATTTTACAAAACAATACTATTTTAGTCTTTTTATGTCAAAATGTTTAACTCAGTGTATTACTTAAAGATTCTTTGTAATTATTTGTGAGATTTTGCACCTTTTTATAAAAAGGTTAAATGAATGCTGTTGCTTTTATGATTTAACAACACAGAAATCTTTATAGAATTCATTAACCTAATTAAGTTATAAATATTCAGTTGTTTGTTGTTAATTTATGTTTGTTCGTATTACAAAAATCCTAATTTATACAACATAAAATGTGCAGAATCAAAGAAAAAGACCAATAATCCAAAGCATAAAGGTCCCTAAATGTAACACGAAAACATGAATATCTCAAACGCTCATAATTTAGATATAAGGTTAAATTTAGTAACAGTATTTAATGCAATTGAGTTTATGAACTAACAATGAAGAACTGTTTTTGTAGAATTCGTTAGTCCATTCATTAATTAGTCATTTAGTTTAATGTTATGTTCTAAATATCCAGCTGTTCATTGTTAACTTATGTTTGTTCATATTAATCTTAATTTAAGATTTATTTAACAATTATCAAGTATTATACATTATTTATTCATTATTGCAAAATCTAACTGAATCTGCTTTGCTAAAGTTGCAGTTTGGTTGAAAAGATTGTTCCTCTAAATAAGGAGAATCAGTATTCAAAGCCATTTCAGAGCAAATATGTAAACATTATAATGAATAGTCAATATGGAGATTCATGGTTTATGTCTCGTATCAGTGCACTTAGATCAGGTCCTCTGAAAACACATGAACGTGTAGTTCCACATTATTGATTCTCTGCGTGATTTGAAGGTTGAGTCTCAGATCAGCACCGGTGTTTGTTGTTTTGTCGTCATCGCACGAGTGACATTTGGACGAGACTGCGTTGGGTGTGTGCGTGATTGCTGATGTAATTACTGTCGAGTGCTGACACCTGTTACTGAGCACAGTGCCGGGTGTTTGCTCATCTCTGCTCCCAGCATGCATCTGAGAAGAGAAGAAGATTCATTTAACAGCCCCCAAAAATCAGCACAACTTCAGAGCTGTGCACCGTTCAGAACTGAAATAAGATTGCCTTTTAAATTACAATCTAATTCTTGAATTTCAGCTGATGTAGCAAACAAAATACAGAATTGCATTAGCATTGCACTATCATTTAAAAAGTTTGGGGTTGGCAAGATGTTTTTAAAGAAGTCTCTACATTTATTTGACAAAAAAAAAAAAATACAGTAAAATGGTGAAATATTATCACCATTTAAAATAACTACTTTCTATTTGAATATATTCTAAAATGTAATTTATTCCTGTGATAAAAGCTGTATTTTCAGCATCATTAATCCAGTCTTCAGTGTCACACGAGCTTCAGAAATCATTCTAATATGCTGATTTGCTGCTCAAGAAACATTTCTGATTATACATGATACAAAATATTTTTCAGGATTCTTTCATAAATATAAAGTTTAAAAGAACAGCATTTATTTGAAATAGAAATCTTTGGTAACATTATAAATATCTTTGTGTCACTTTTGATCAATCTAATGTATCTTTGCTGAATAAACTTATTAATTTCTAATTAATTTCTGTCAGTAATAATAAAAAAAATAATCTTACTGGTCCCAAACTTAGTAACATAATAGTTGAACCGAATCAAAAATATAAAAGTTGAAATGAAGAGACTTCTGTCATCATTTACTCTTCCACGTGTAGTTTTATAGCTGTAAGACTTTTTCTTTGCTACATCATAAAAGGAGATTTTTAGCTGTATCTTTATGGTAATTTTTGGATTTGGTAGTTCAGTATCCAACTGTCACTTTCATTGTATGGAAAAGAGCAGCATCTAAAACTCCTTTGTGTTCCTGTTATGAAGAAAGTTTTCCAGGATGACATGAAATTGTGTAAATGATGACAAAATATTAATTTCCCCACAATCCTTTTCATTCAGACACATAATAACTCCACACACAAGTACACGCTCAGTCACTCTAAAGTAATGGACACAATGATTAATACTGTCTTTAGTCTCAGTAATATTCTGTTCTAATGACCTCCACTGTCTTATTTCATCAGTCCGGCTTTTATATATCAGTTCAAACTCTGCGCTGGAACAGAAGAGCAGCAGTAAAGGTGAAGTTCATTTATCTTGTGTTATAAGACAATATCAAACGCTGCAGTCACAAGGACTCTATCAGAAGTGATTGGATCACAGTGGCCTGATCTCTCACATATTATCATATTATTCTGACCCTCCATTGGTCCATCAGGAATGATTCAATAACCCTCAGTCTGACATTCAATAAAGAGTGAGGAGAGAATCCTATCTGTCCATCCATCCATCCATCCATCTATCGTCATTCCATCCATCCGTCTATCTGTCTATCTATCTATTTGTCCATCCATCTGTCTATTTGTCCGTCTGTCCGGCCATTCATCTTCATCCATCCATCCGTCCATCCATCCATCCATCCATCTATCCATCCATTCATCTATCTGTCTATCCGCCCATCCATCAATACATCTGTCCATCTGTCCATACATCCATTGTCAATCCATCCATCATCTATCTATTTGTCCATCCGTCCATTCATCTTCCATCCATTTGTCCGTCCATCCATCCATCATCCCTCCATCTATCCATCTGTCTATCCATCCGTCTGTCTGTCCGTCCGTCCATCTGTCCGTCCATCCATTCACTCGTTTTCTTGTAAGAATGATTTTTGCAAATGATTCACAGAAATTTATTCTTTTCATTTTTTACACCACTTTTCATGTTGTTGAATGCAACAGTTTAGATAAGAATGGGTTTATATCTATATAAAGATATAACTCTTCTTATCTATATCTATATTACTAGATCTAGTTGTGTAGCTTTTCTTTTAGTTTCAGTAACTTGTATTTTGTTGCAGAATCTGTCAAATAATCACATTTTTGATTATACAAATGTTAGCATAGAGAAATAAATGTACTGTAGATGCTTTACAATTATGCATTTGGCAGATGATTTTATACAAAGCGGTAATGTTAAATATTTTTTCAGTTCATGCATTCCCTGGAAATCAAAGGACAATTAATGCAGGACAGCTAATTCAAACGAACCACTACTGTGTAACTATCATTTCAGAAATACAGACCTACCATTACAGTGGAAGAATTTCATCAGTGTTCATTCATTCTTTGCGGATGCGGCGCGTGACTCCGGCAGCTGGAGTGGAATCTCGTTACTCCGATCGGACCGCTGACTTTTGGAAACTCCTTGTTAAAGCTTGTGGAGAGGCGCTGATAGAAGGCGCTGATCTCTCTCTCTCTCTCTCTCTTTCTCTCTCTCTCTCTCTCTCTCTCTCTCTCTCTCTCTCAGTGGAGCTCATTTCCTCTTACAAGAGCTGTACAAACATGACATTCAGCACTAACAGCCCCTAATAAGGCTCATTCAGGCGTCCTGACAGCGTCGGGGTCGCTGGAGTCGTCCGGTGTGTCAGCGCATCGGCAGCTTTCGAGTGGGAGGCCACCTGCCTGAGGAGAGATACGGCATATTAAGTGTCGGTGCTGTGATGGGAAACGTGTGGGAGAACAGTGTAGATTCCTGCTCGAGTGATGCAGCGGAGAACGGCAGTGTCTGCTCGGTATTCGTGGGCACTAATGAACTAATGTCAAGTGTACAGAGGCTTTATCTCTACTGCTTTAAAACCTCATTATGAAGATATTTGTGTAGAGGTTCAGAGTGCACTGGATATGACAGCGTAGCATGAAAGCAAATGGGGATGCATGTTTGTGTGCATTAGTGCACATGATGACTCAAGTACAGAGTTCATCACTGCTTTCAAATGCCTAGATGAGCTGGACGTGTTTTTTTCAACTAGTGCACATGATTATGTTGCTTTTATGTTGATTATGCAGAATTTAATGTTTCCGTCATGGTTAAAACAATCCTGGAATACACTGAATAAACATATATATATATGTTTGATTATGCAGAACTTTCCGGCATGATGCTGTGGGTTTTTTTATTGGTTGTTAGTGCGTTGCTATGTGATTGCTAGGGTGTTCTGGGTGGTTTCTTATAGGCTAAAGTCAAAAGAGCCCACCCACATGTCTCTGTGATTTCTGGTCACTTTAGATACAGTATGTCTTGATTTGAGGTTCATTCATGTCTAGATCACTGAAACTGAATATGAGTAACACTAATAATGATTCTTGCCTTAGCAAACAGCACTAAATACACTGTTAAGCCACAGGCCGAACTCTAATGCAGGCTTTAAGTTGGAATAAGGCAGAATGTTGAAATGTCTTTGATAAGCTCTCACTGTGCTCATGAGCCTAATTATGCAGATTGTCTTGATCCATAAATTTGACATTTCCAGAAGACTCTCATCTTCTTGCATGTGTTTAAATAAACAGTGGAAATCGCTGCACGGCGGCGGTTACTGTTATTCATCTTCTTGATTCACCCTCCTGTTCAAAGCGCCGTGTTTGAAAGGCCCTTTTCACTGTTTTAAGTAACTGCAGTTATCCCAGAATCCCTCTTTCATCTGCAGATGAAAAGAGCAAAACGAAGGGCCACTTGCTTTTTAAACTTTTAGCTCATTTTTACTCTGCTTTAAATGGATAGTGCACTCAAAAATGAAAATTTGCTGTTAATATACTCACCCTCAGGACATCTGAGATATAGGTGATTTTTTTCTTTAGTAGAAGAGTAACGAAGATTTTTAGCTGAGACCGTGGTCCTTGGCGATTCATAACATGCAAGTCCACGCTCCAGTTCCTCAAACAATCACTGAACAGAGGAAATAGTTTGACTTTAGCGGAAGACCAATGAATAATATAGTATGTGGATGTGTGAAGGGGCATAATTAAAGTTTTTATGGTTTCTCATTGTTTATGAATGAAAAACATCCATGTTTCACATCATTATTAGGTGATTTAATAATGTAATTGTGTATACATTACGTTATTGCGTGATGACATGAACAAATTATTTAGAGAACCAGTTTACCAAAGGATTTGCCCATTTGCTTGAGGGTCTGGATTACAGGAGATAATGTTGTAAATAATGTTCAGTTTCTTGCACAGATCGATTGTTTCACTTCATAAGACCTCAATATATTTCATCAGGACCTACAGGTATTAATGTTGTGTTGCCTGTACACTTTTTGGACTCTCTCAGTGCAGTAGCCATTGGCTTTTTATGAATTTTATGAATCCTCATGGACCACAGTTTCAGCTAAAAAATCTTCTACTCAAGAAACAAACTCACCTACATCTTGGATGGCCTGATGGTGAGTACACTAAATTTAACAGCAAATTTTCATTTTTGGGTGAACTGTTCATTTAAGCTTACTTGTAAGGCTTTTGACACACAGAGGATCTGTCATTAACCTTCGTGGTCCATGCTTGAGCCAGACATGTACATGAACCAGAAACTTGAAGTTGCGCACTTTAGACTGTGGTCAGTAACCTACTTATAACCTAAACCATGGAAAATGCACAGGCAAGCATGCATTTTCTTTAGAGTGTGTAAAAATCTGTTAATATCATATTGTTTGCCTCCACAGATAAGACTCTTTTTAGCTGCATTGATTTTAAAAGGATTAGAGATATATTTTTTTAACTGCTTCCTTGAGCATCTCAGCTGTGGCATGCTCCTGTTCTTCTCTATTTTAATTTGTTCTCGGTTATTTAATTAGGCTGCTAGCACTGATACCTTCTCCATGGATAAGGATTGTCTTTAGGATTAGTTGAAGGATGTAGGGTGAGTTTTGTATTAATGTCTATATCAGATCGCTGTGCTCGATTTAACTGGGATTAATTGAGCAACAGGATCACACACTCAGCGTCTGTGTACAGTAGAGACCTCTTGCGTCATCTGTGTGGAAAACTTCCCACAGAAAGGCTGATGCTCTCTTTAAAGCAGAAGTTTGGTTTTGCTTTTAAATTCCTAACCATAACCTTGCATAACCGTGAGAGAGGCCTGTTTGTGAAGCCACTTTTTTGCCTGTTGTCTGATGGAAAACCCTGCAAGTCTTCATGAAATCAAAATAGACTAATTTAGTAATAGTTTACTAAATAAGCTTGTTCTTGCTCTTATTCATCAAACCACATTATCTAAAAAAAAAAAAAAAAATCAGTGTCTGAGGTAAAAATTACATTTATTTTTTTAAGAATCTGATTTTATAAAATAACTAAGGATACTGAAAATATTAAATATTCACAAATAATAAATAGAAAAATTGAAAATAAAAAAAAAAATTGCAGAAAAATTTAATAATTAACTGCACAGATATTTTTTAAATTAAATAAATATTACCAGTTCAATATTTAAATAAAGTGATTGAACTGCAAATCCCATGAGGCACTGCAAATAATGTAATCAGTTATTTAAAAAAATTATTTTTTTTTGTTTAAATATTAAACTGTTACAAATTCTACAAAGTTTAAAAAAAACTTTCTAATATTTTATGATTTTCATGTTTTTTTTTTAAACAAATATTTTAATATTAAATATCAATCTTTCCTGATCTCTTTCCTGGTGATTTCTATTCCAATGGTAACAAATCACTCTTCAGGATCATGGTTAATGCAGTTCTTTATTAGGAATTTGCCAATTAAACACTTTAAAACAGTGTATTTTACAGGAGTATTTTCCCATTCATTTTCTCCATAAGCATTTAAAAAAATTATTCAGTAAAGAGTTTCAAGCCATGAACCAAACTAACCAGCTAAGATACTAATTTCGAAGTAGGCCTATAAAATATATTTAGCAAATATTAAAAATATATTTATATTTTAAACGATAAATCATGAATAATGTAATTCTTCATTAGTAGTTTGGAAATTAAACACAGAATCATATATCATCATTTAACACCCATTTAAAACACAAGGTTTATATTTTATTGTTATGAATCAATTTCTTTATGGGGAAAAAAAATTAATAGGACCTTTACTTTACAAACCTGAATGTTGCGCTTTCATACTCCACAGTGTTATCAATACCTCAACAAAAAACTGATTGATTCTCCCCGTGAAGTCGGCAGTAACCATCCAGAAATCTCCTTCAGCTGAAAGTAGAACGCCCAGATCTGATAGAGCTTAATATAACCGGAGGCCAAACACGAGGTCAGTCTCTCCTGATGTTATTTCATCAGTCACGTCGTTCGCTGATGAATTACGGGTGTTTTGGGGCAGGAAGAGAGAACGCAGAATACTTTCTTACATCTATCTGTACTGTGAACTGTAAAATAAATATCTAGAGAGCAGAATATCAGAGAGATCAGCTGGTGAGCTCTTTTGCCTCGAGGCCAGTAAGAAACCAACTAGCAATGCTGTAGCTGTACACAACTGTACTGTATCTTCACAGAGTGACATACAGACACACAGATGGATAAATAAATAAATAAATAAATAAATAAATAAATAAATAAATAGAAGGACATATAGAGGGAGGTTCAAACATCACACAAAGACCTGAGAGTTACAAGACTCTTAACCCTGGTTACTCTTCGGATGTAAAAGAGGGTAGATATGGAAGATCAAGGTATTACAATAAAAACATTCTTTTTCCAAAAATAATCAGCATGGTAAAGTGTTCATTTTACTTAATTCATCAGATCACTTACTGGATCACTGCACTCCTGATCGTTCATCTTCAATATTCGTCTTCGGTAGTCTGTGCTCTACTGTACGTTACATCACAGATCCGACGGCTTTCTTTATAACACCAGTCATGCGTTCAGCAGATTCAAGTGTTCCTTTTTTCTTCTCTCTGAAATGTTTAAAGCAGGTTGCTATGGATTCAAACTTGAAGTTGTTACACTTTCAAGCAGCTGCCCAGTATATTACTATAACAATACGTTTTCCACATGGATTTAACTGCCTTTTTACATTTGATGATGAACATTTGTGGTTTTGATTGTAGTTAGACAGATGTTACATTGGTCTTCCCGAATGCAGTTGGCTAGCAATTTTATTCACCCGAATGCAATTAATTTTTTACCTTTAATCCCATTGCTAGAGAAACAGAGAGTCTTGACGTCAATATTTTTGCAAAATTGCTTAACAGGCATTTTCCCAGAGCGCTTTTGGATTGGTTTTGTGTTTTCTCAGCTTAACTTTGGCAAGAGCTGAGGTACTGTAATCACATTAGACATTCACAAAACATTTATCCTCTATAATGTGGTTTATTTCAGAGTCAAACTGAATATTTAACTGGAAATAACTGATTGGATCCAACACTGAATTGGATTCCTCTGACTTGGGCCAGTATACTTCTAAATAACACAAAGTATTGAAGTTGAGTGTGTGCATCATCCTGTAGCAAATCAGCCTTATCTACTAACTAGAAGATCACAGAGAAACATTGTAGTAACTACCTAGAACATCCTAGCAACTTTATATTGACACCCTAGCCAACAACAAAATAAGCTAACATGTGATTGCATTCGTTCTCTCTTCATTCCTCCTCCTTTTACTTATGGAGCTAGTGAATTTCTCTTTGTTTTTTGTTTTTTCCGGTTTAAACACGTCCACCACTCATGCTGCTCTCTCTCATCTTTCTTTGTCCACAACTGCAGTCTTTCTTGTCTGGTTTTGTTCATTCATTCATTGGTCCTCTTGACTTTATTGAGCTTTCTGGTGGAGATTCATTGGTCTGTTACTCTTCTCATCTGGTCTGTTCTTATGTCAGCCAATCAGATTTCAGATAATGTTAAATAAATAAATAAAAAAATAGCCACCAGTTGGCTAATTGTGTTTCTGATGTATAAAAATGGTTATATATTTGTTTAACTCACAAATTATTTATATTAATTCAATGGACTCTCTTTGCCCCATTTGTTTCAGTCAAACTGTTATGTTGCCATATAGAATTTTGTATGAATTTTACTTTTATGAACTAGTCCTTTAGATCTTTTTTTTTTATTTTTTGGTCCAGTGAAAACCAGTGTTGGAAGATTATTTTTTGTGTTTTGTTATGTTTTGTCAAAACCATTCAGCATAAACAAAATCAACATGGCTGCTTCAAGGTAATAAATGGTTATGGCCATAGCTATTTTACTTAAAGTTTCATAACTCTTAAATGCAGTGATCAAATTTGGCAAAGATTGGTGCATCTATGCATTGTATGGATATGAGGAAGGATTTCAAATTTGATGATGTTCGGACAAAGGTGGTGCTATAGCTTGGACCTGAAATACTGTTAAAAATACAGTTTTTGTTTTGTGCTCTTAGTGATAAACTTAAAACTGGTTCTTGGTTCTTGTAGAACCACTTCTGTAAATATATGTGTATGCTTTTCATCTTAGTTTTGGATTTCCTGTATTTGTCTGTGTTCTTGTATGCAAATTAGTGCACTAAACACAAGTATTCATAGTAAGCAGTCTTTTTTTGCAGGTTTCAGCGCTGATGTAGTGGAACTGAGCGCTGGCGTTCAACAGTCTCTTATCTGCCACTTTAGATTTGAAGTGAGCCGCTCTCCGCTGTTCTGTGCTGTAGTGGATATCAAATGAATGATCGGAGGATATGAGCATGTTCATTTTCATACGCCTCAGCAGATTTTACATTCATATTCTCTGCGCTCAATAGACTACATTATCTCTCCAAACTTTCTCTTATGTTTCAATGGCTTTTCACATTCATTTTTGACCTCTACTATGTAAATGCTAGAGATTGTGCTGATAAAACATGTTGCTGCAGTCTTGGGAGAGATTTTGGAGGTTTCCCTGTATGAGTTTGAGCATTAATGGGTTGTATTCAACACTTTTCCATTTTATGTTTTGGCCCTTTTTGACATTTTTAAGTATTCTAACAATTTTTTATAGTTTAGTTATTTATTTTCCACCTGTTTTGACATTTAGAGTTTAGAATTTGCTGAAACATTTTTTCAGGCTTCTATGTGAAAACATTTTGCAGATTACATGATAACATATTAGAACAATGGCGTTCAAGACCATTGCCATCATTACAGTCATTAGGCCTCAGTATTTTTCTTTAAATCAATGTTACTATTATCGTTTTTATTCATATTTTGTTTTTATTCATGTTTTATTTTTATTTATTCATATTTTTTAATGTTTCAAATGCTTTGCAACAGTTATGAATAAGAACCAGTTCTCAAAAAAAAGTCTTTTTTCTTGATAGCCATAGTCTAAAAACTAAGATCTGTCATGTAATGCCATACTTGTCTATTATCCTGTTTATTTGAGCCAGAATCAGAAAGATGAGAAAAACGCAACCATCTTGAGATGGCAAGAGAAAGCAGAACACTAAGATGTATGACACCTCGTGTTTCTTACAGCAGAAAACAATGCTAAATAGAGTCCAATTACAGGAGACAGGCACATCCGTACGGGCTGATGGGTAATGGCGCTCTCCACAGCTGAACACGTGATCTGATTGGCTCTCGTCTGCATTACATGCTGATCACAGACGCAGAGAGGCCGGTCTTAGACCTCTTGACTAATGTTGTGTGTCTCAGTGAAAATTGAAAGTAAATGCACTGAGATATGGTGAAAGACTCAGTCTTTCTTGGGATGGTTTGTTTTTGATGCATTAACAGTGGAGCATTCTTATGCGGAGCATTCTTATGGTTAAATCAATATGAATTTATTCAATATGAATTTCAGGTCCTACAAGCTCTATTTTATCTACTCTAACAGAAAAAAATAAGAAAAAGATTTTGATTTCATATTGACTCTGAAGTAAATGTATTCTATCTCTGACAGGTGAGTAAGTGTGAGTGTTTATTATTCCGGTCACTGACTGCGTTGACCAGAGCACACAAGCGGCTATACATCTATTCATTTGTCTACAGGACAGCGCAGTCAATGAGACGAGACGAGCGCAGACACCAACCGCTGACTAAGTGTCTATAGATAAAAACACAAATGCATGTGTGCATTGAAAAGAGTGGGATTTACCTGAAAAAGCTAGACACTCAGATATTGTTAAACTGTAAGAATATTTTTTTTTTTAAAGTGTGTAAATACAAATATATATATATGGAGTACATTTTACTGTTCAAAACAAAATACAAAATGCTATTTATATTTTTCAGTGTGTTACTTGCCTTTTCTTTGAAACTATTTTCACTCAGAAAATGCAAAAAAAAATTATTACAAACTAAATCCTCCTAATTTTTTATTAATAAAGCCTAGTCAATTTCACAAGTACTTACAAAGAAACTGCAAGTAGCCCGTTCAATTAATCATGAAATTTGGAATATATATTTTACAAGGTACAATTTCTGAGTTAAAATTGTTTCAAATTAAATCATAAACCATTTTTTCAGTGTAGTAAATCTCACAATTACAAAATGACTAAAAGTAATGCATTGAATTAATCATAAAACTTTTAAGGTAAAAGACTGACATTGTATTTTCTTATAAAATGCACATAAGTAATCATTGTTTTTTAATTTATAATTTTAAAAAAACTTTTTTTATAGTGTAGCAATTTCTGAGTTAAATTGTTTCAAAACAAATAACTACTTACAAATAAATAATTACAAAAAATTATAAGTAACACATTGAATTAGTTATGAATTTTTGAAGTAAAAAGACTGAAATTGTCTTTTCTTACACCAATAGTTTAACATTAAAAAAAAAAAATACAGTGTAGCAATTGTTGTAAAGTTGTAAATGAGTAAATTTTTCAGTTCAGTTAATTTTTCAAGTAACACACACTGATATATTATTTTCTTGTAAAATGTACACCAACTCAGAAAAATAATTTTATGTTATGTTATTTCTTTAGTGTTATAAGATGTCTTATGTGTAAATCGTGATCGGTTTGCTTCTCAGAACTAATTGTAACACTGAAACAAGCATTTTCTGTAAAGCTACCTCGAAACTAAATGTATTGTGATGAGCACTATATATTAAAAAAAAAAACTCTAAATTGAATTAAATCAACCAGTATATTTCAGGAATAGTCTAGGGAATTGAGCATGACATTTATCCTGGCAGACAGAAGTTTGTGGTGTTATGAAGTAATGATTTCCAGGAGGTCGCTCACATTAACAGGTTGATTGTTCCCAGGCCTGTTTTAAGAGGAACTATCATTGTACCTGGTTAAGCGCTGAAGACGTGGGCTGAAGCTGGGGTCTGATTAAATCCAGCGTGGATTCAGATCAGTATTTGCATAAGCAGGAGAGAGCATGTAAACACTTGTGACAATGATTCTACAGGCAATGAGACAAGATCGGCCAAACGTTAATCTAGGGTTACTTTAATGTTCTCATTTAGAACAACCGCAAGTGTGTCGACGATCAACCACATGAAAAATAAGTGTAAATGTATCCATATACATCTTTTATTTTTATCTTTCTGAAGAGAATCCGAATGGTTGGTGCCTATGCAAAAATTGCCGCTCTGATTGTAGGGTGTTGTGGGAAGTTGACAGGCCATAATATGTCGTTGCTAAGGTGTTCAGAGTGAATTCGTATTGCTTTGTGGGTGTTTTGAGTGGTTGCTAGGTGAGTTAGCCCAAGTCAAAAGAATCAAGATTTAACTGAGGTGTGGAATTTTTTATTTTTTATTTAATTAATTAAATAATCATCCTAAGTAATTGTCTATGCATCCCAAAATTCATTCAACACTAGTGTCAACTCACTAATCAACTAGTCAGTTGTTGATAACAGAGTAGTTGGCCATCTTGACACATCACTAAATATGTAATGCTTTATAATTGGAATCCAAAAATTACATTTGCAAATGTAACACGCTTGTTTGTGTGTGTGTGTGTGTGTGTGTGTGTGTGTGTGTGTGTGTGTGTGTGTGTGTGTGTGTGTGTGTGAGTTATGCTGATGTGTAATATGTCTGTAAATAAATGTTGGTGAGATTTTTTCCAGGGTTGTTCTTGTTGCCCTGAGGTACATCTATTTAGCTGTAAGAGCTGTCGTTCTCTGTTGAGCGATGGGAGAAACAATCTAATTCCAGTTATTGGTGACTCAGACATCAGCAGTGTGTGGGCCGAACACGAGCGAGACACACACACACACACACACACACACACACACAGATTGTGGTGCAGGTCGTCCAGCTACTCGTGAGAAAGTTGTGTGATTTGTGCGGCTCCTCCTGCAGTGATGAGTGACAGCAGCACAAGCTCCAGTTAAACAATCAGCTTAATTACTGCTCAGATCCAAAGAAATACATTATGCTTTGAGAGTTGTTTGGATCAGGAGAAGTGGGTGTTACAAACAAGAACGGTTTATTACATTTTGATTACAGATTAGGAAGACCTTTCAGTAGAAAAATGTGCACTGATGGATCCTCCACCATAACACCAGGAGCCCCCAGGAATATTCCGTGTTAAATCACACTAAACCATATTTTGGCTTTATTTCAATTAATCATGCAGCCTTATGATAGAAGTCAGTTTTCAGTCAAAAGTAATTGATCTGCAGTCAGAATGCAATAAAACATGCAATTGAGCTTGGAGCTTCTGAGTTTGTGTGCTATAGTACTCTATGTCTCAGGTTTGTGTTTCCGGTCTGTCCACAGGTCAGATGCAGTAGGTTTGCGTGTGCAGCTGGATTTGGTGATGCTGCAGTGACTGGTTGACATTCTGCTGTGCTGAGTCTCTCAGCAAAAACACCTCAGATAAGAGTGGCATCGGTATGTGTGCGACGTGCCGGGTAACCTTAGATACGCCATGTGCACTTATAAAATAAAGATAACAAACAAGGAGTGCTGTCTGCAGCCTTTGTCTGCGCTGATCTTCAGATACAAATGCGTCATTAAAATGAACTGTAACTCAGTGAATACTCAACGAAGAGACATGAGAGAGATATCTATAGAAAGCCTGACATGTCTACTTTTAAACTAAACAAGTGCTGCCGAAAACAAATATTCTGTGATAAAGTAATCCATATGAAAACAACGCGATGTCCGTTTTTCACGTCTCCCTTCATTATCTTCTAATGCGACCACGCCCCCGCGCCGAGCGCGCTTTTGAGATTCAAATGTTTCACTGAAGCGCGCGGCTTTTGAATACGCCCACACAACAGAAGACAACGCAGCGAGACTGTTCTTCAAGTTTTTATTATTTTACTGTTTGCTTCGCGATGAGAGGAATAAGACATAATTCACCCCAAAAAGATGTGATGTGGTTGAGGATTTGAGATTTGGATTTCCTCAGAAAAAAAGAATGAAGCACTTTATTCAGCAGAGATCATAAACATGAGTAAGTCTCTTTTTATTGATTTATATACTTGTACTAGTTTTCACATAACGTGTAAACATTTTACTAGTTAGACTTTTTCCAAAGACTTTTTCCAAACTATAATTCCTGACTAAATGTATAATCAAGTGAAATATGATGAAGTTTCAATAACAATATACACTACTATACCATTCAAAAGCTTGATGTAAATAATATAAATGTAACAATAAATCTAACTGTAACAAATGTAACAATCATTGCTGTTCTTTCAATTTATCCCCCCTAAAAAACATAAAAAAAAAATATTCTCAGCTCTTTTCAACATTAATAATAATAATAATAATAATAATAATAATGATGATGATAATAATAACAATAAATGTTTTTTTGTAGAAAATAAGATTGTTAAAAGGATTTCTGAAGGATTGTGTGACTGGAGTAATGATGCAAAAAATTCAGTTTGAAAGTCAGCTTTGATTTTTCCTAATAAACTGTTTAACTGCACTCACAAGTGAATATTAAATTATGTTGTGGGATAATTAAATATATTCTAAATAATCTACAAACATAAAATTATATAGATTTATTTTGTCCTCACATTCTTTCTTGTAACTCATCCCTCTCAGTGACACAGCTGACTGAATGGCTCATTATGCAGCTCATTATGCAGGTCTTTGTCTTCTCAGGTGTGAATTCATGATAGTTGACGCCTACTCGCATATGACTTTTACCAACAAAAAGTGTCTTAGAAAATTTAAATCAATATATTGTTTTCTGTAAGTGAGTAAACAAGATGATTTTCACATCATTTAGAAAAAAAAAATTCTAGGCTACAAGCTCCAGTTCTCAAAATTCCTGGGAACCAATTTTCTGTATGTGTTTTATTGCCTTATTCAAGTGATTTAACATTTTTAGTTTTTCACTAACCACGCATAACATTTTTTTTCTCAAAAACACAATCATGTACATACATGCTGCTCACATATTATTATAGCCTAGTTTTTGCTGATTTCAGTGAGATTAGACTTTAGCCATTTAGATATTTACAAGAAACTGAAAAAAGCACAAATGTCAGGGCATGACAAAACTTCTCCAGGCCCCAAAAATACCCTTAGACTCCAGAGGGTTAACTAGCGAGTGAGTGTGAGAGAATTACAGCAGAAAACCGCTGGCGTTTAGAGTAACGCTGTTAGGTGTCTGTTGATTCGAATGCTGACCATCTGGAAAAAAACAGGCCTTTAAAATTTGAAGTAGGCCTACAGTTCCTTTTTTTGTTTTTTAGGCAGAACTTTTTGTGTGTCTTTAGAGGGTTTCTTTTCTTTTTTTTTCACAGATCACACATACACTTAATCAGCTTTAGGCTGCTATCACATTTTCATATAGTGAGAATTGCTGAAGCTGTTGTTGTTAACACTGTATTTATTTATTGCATTAGAAATAAGGTTCAGAGCAGAGGTAAACAAACCTCAGTGTTTTTAATGAAAGTATTAGTTTAATTTTTGAACACAAAATTGGCCTTTTAATTGAAAAAATCACACACTCACTCACACACACACACACACACACACACACACACACACACACACACACAAAACTGAAGAAAGAAATTCTTTTTAATTATAAATCAATTATAAAGTTGTAAGAGTAAGAGTTTACTACAACTACTGCTAATGCTACTTAATATAATTACTGTTGTAATATTTCACTGTAAAATAAAAAATAAGTAAAATTATGTAATAATAATTTTTTGTACAGTACAACTGTAAAATGACAATACTAATTAAAATTTTTAATATTAAACCATCAAGAAAACTAAATTAACTAAAAAACTAAATATTAAAAATTAAAAAGTATTAAATTAAAATAAACAGAGTGTGTGTGAAGTTATTATCAGTATTACTATTATAATAATTTAATAAATAGTTGTATTATTTATATTACTACATAAAAATATCAAACAAAATATGAATCGTTACTATTTTAATATTATATAAAAATTTAGTATTTTAAAAAATAATAAAAAAAATTCAGTACATATAATTAATTATTATATAAAATAGAGTATAAAATAAAGTATTTAATGAAAAGTAATTAACTACATACTACAACTATAAAATGACAATAATAATAATACTAATAATAGTTCATTTTAAACCATACACTCTAGTTTTGTTTAGAGTTGCTCTCATGCAGTCAGCAGGGGCATGGGATACTTCTGTGTCAGTTAATGTCAAAGTTTGTGATTCTGTTGATTTTTCAGTGCATTCAGAACAACACTATAGCTATTTTAAAGTTCAGGTTAACACAAGTGATATACTGTACAGCTTGTGTCTATTCTTAGCATTACCGATACTGTTATTTTTAGTATTGACTTTGTAGCTGAATACTTTCAGTGGTCTGTGAATGTGAGCCTCACAGTGGCTCTAGAGGAAGACGATTGGTTAAACTGCCAGCCTCTTCACCTCCTCTTTGCATGGCAGTCTCTTCTAATGATTTGTGGAGGATGTTCTCTGGCGTGCGGCTCATTAGCTGTGGGTTAGAAACCAGTCCAGACACACTGGAGGAGTCTGGAGGGAGAATGATGGGAGTGTGTGTGACATGGACAAAATATTTTCACGAAATTTTTTTCGTATCAGACCGTATCGATATTCATTTACTGTTAATTGGGCTGGAAATGCTTTCCACAAATATGTTATACCTTGAGAATCTCTTCAGAGTAAACAATATTTTAATTGTAGGGCTCCATAAAATTCAGTACATTAAATAAAGTAAATCATATTTAGTATTTTGTAATTTACTTTTGGATCTTTTTTAATTGTTAAAATTTTTTGGATGCTTTGTTTTAAAACATAATCATCAAAAATGGTGTCTGGTGAAATTAATTAATAAAACTTTAGCAATTTAATCATTCTTTTAAAATGTAATTAAATAAAAATATCACACTTAATGTACAACATTTTTTGACAAATAAGATGCTGCACAACTGAACTGTATACATGTAAAGATGAATGTACTTTGAGAAGTACATTTTAGTATACAGTAGTAATATATTTCTGTTAGTTTTTTCAAGTTAAACTGAACATTTATTTTGGAATAAGTGAAGATGGTTATGTCAGTGCAAAAATGTTCTACACTAGCGTAGATCATTTTTAAATATATAGTAGTAAAAACAGCCTGTATTACGAGCAAATTGTAAAAAAAATAAATAAATAAAATAAAAAAGGTCACAAAGTAAATGCAACTCAATCATGACAAGAAACCTTGTGTAACATAAGTGAACTTCAGAGAGATAAAATGCTACACAAGAGGAGAAAATGGCTTTTTAAATCAGTAGGTGTTCTGAGGGCAGACTCCCTGGCCTACACGCTCGGATATTAAGAAATATCAACTAAACGCCACTGAACACTTGAATTCAGCCAACCACTTACTGGCAGCCTGTGCACCCACACATGTAGTTAGTATTCACACATTTCAACATGCTTACTGAAGACACACTGAGGTCTGATGCAACATGGACACACTGCTGCTGCTGCTGACTGACAGCATGTTGATGACAGGTGAAGTGTGCATCACCTTTATTTGATCTTTTTTGAAAGAGCACTGGGATTTTACAGAAGTTCTAATTTTAACATTTGTATTATACAACAACAACAATAATAATAAATATAACTGCAAGTAGCAATAACTTGGGTTCAAGCGCTTTAAGGCCTTTATGACATGGATGCTGTTGAGGTCTAGGCCAACCAGAAATGTAGGGCTGACACTAAAACACATCCACAATGGAGAGTACACACTCACATATACACACAGAGACAAAATAAAATGGTTGTAGTATTATATTAATACTCATTAAGCATGCTTACACAAATACACTTCTCTTTTTAAAAAGGTATGTACATTTTTTAGATTTAAATGTGCTTATAATGTAGAATAATTGTAAGAACTGATATGTGTGTGTGTGTGTGTGTGTGTGTGTGTGAGTGTGTGTGTGTGTGTGGAAAAGTTGTAAACTTTTACTAAATGTGATTTTAAATGTAAAAAATTTTTAATATGTAAATGTGAATCCAACAGTAAAACCTGACAAAAGAAGCATATTGCTACCTTGAATGAGCCAATTAGTGATCGTCTGCTGCCATCTAGTGGATGTTATTGCAATTTCAGCGAATTTACCATAGAAAGAGAAAGATGGACTGAGCGCGTGTGAAATTAAAAGGGGCATAAAACATCTTTTTTTTTCATTAAATTTCCAACAAAAGTTCATTGCAAAAGGTGTTTCATTCATCCAATCCAAAAAATTTAGACAAGTTATTTATTTTTCATTGACTCAGGTTAAAAAATATAGATGTGAATCATTACCCTAAATTTTTTTAATTGGATGAATGAAACACTTTTTTCAGTGTAGCTATATTGCAATTTATCCTGTTTTCACTGACACAAGCTTTTGGTCTTACTGCCCGCTTCTAGTGCAGAGAAAGCCCGGAGGTGTTGAGTCTCCATCAGATGTGTGTGTATGTATTTGAGGATGGATTTTGCAGAAACCAACAAAGAGGAAAGTCCAGGAGCCCTACTAATACAGTTTCTGTCAGCCTCGCACTGAAGCATCTCACACAGTCTGCAGGCATGATGAGCGCATGTAAACAAAGTTAAAGGCGAGTGTGTGTGTGTGTGTGTGTGTGTGTGCGTGTGTGTGTGTGTGTGTGTGTGGAGGGCGAGAGGACGAACAGACGCCCACTTTATTTTTCTTCTCTTGCCTTCATGTGTCTTGGTTCGCCTCCAGTATTTGGAGTATCAAAACTAAAAGCAGTGGTACTACAAACCCTCGACCCTACAGATGGAAATAATTCATCATCAAATCTCATTTGAACAATAAACTGGTAAAGGAATAATTCACCCCAAAATCTACCACATTTTACATGCTGTTTTTCTGGGGCTGGGTGATAAATGATCTTACGGAGATCAAGATTAAAAGGAGATTTGCTCAGAGTCACTTCAGCAGCTTTACACAGTTTCATCTGAGAAAAAATCTACCATCAGAAACACTCTGAAACTCAAAGAAAAGCAACGTTGTTTTTATTTGCTGGGATGGTAATGTTTATGAACATTTACTAAGAAACCATTTTGCTGTTTAGTTTTAATAAATGGGATGGGCGTTTTTACTGTATGAATATTTGAATGTGTTTTCATAGAATATTATATCAATATCAAAAATTTAAATTTGTTGAATGTACTCATCCTCAGGGCATCCAAGATGTAGATGAGTTTGCTTCTTCATTAGATGTGGAGAAATGTAGCATTGCATCAGTGTCTCATCAATGGATGCTCTGCAGTAAATGGGTGCCGTCAGAATGAGAGTCCAAAACATCACAATAATCCACAATTAATCCACACCACTTCAGTCCATCAGTGTACAGTCGTGGCCAAAAGTTTTGAGAATTACATAAATATTGGAAATTGGAAAAGTTGCTGCTTAAGTTTTTATAATAGCAATTTGCATATACTCCAGAATGTTATGAAGAGTGATCAGATGAATTGCATAGTCCTTCTTTGCCATGAAAATTAACTTAATCCCAAAAAAACCTTTCCACTGCATTTCATTGCTGTCATTAAAGGACCTGCTGAGATCATTTCAGTAATCATCTTGTTAACTCAGGTGAGAATGTTGACGAGCACAAGGCTGGAGATCATTATGTCAGGCTGATTGGGTTAGAATGGCAGACTTGACATGTTAAAAGGAGGGTGATGCTTGAAATCATTGTTCTTCCATTGTTAACCATGGTGACCTGCAAAGAAACGCGTGCAGCCATCATTGCGTTGCATAAAAATGGCTTCACAGGCAAGGATATTGTGGCTACTAAGATTGCACCTAAATCAACAATTTATAGGTTCATCAAGAACTTCAAGGAAAGAGGTTCAATTCTTGTAAAGAAGGCTTCAGGGCGTCCAAGAAAGTCCAGCAAGCACCAGGATCGTCTCCTAAAGAGGATTCAGCTGCGGGATCGGAGTGCCACCAGTGCAGAGCTTGCTCAGGAATGGCAGCAGGCAGGTGTGAGCGCATCTGCACGCACAGTGAGGCGAAGACTTTTGGAAGATGGCCTGGTGTCAAGAAGGGCAGCAAAGAAGCCACTTCTCTCCAAAAAAACATAAGGGACAGATTGATCTTCTGCAGAAAGTATAGTGAATGGACTGCTGAGGACTGGGGCAAAGTCATATTCTCTGATGAAGCCCCTTTCCGATTGTTTGGGGCATCTGGAAAAAGGCTTGTCCGGAGAAGAAAAGGTGAGCGCTACCATCAGTCCTGTGTCATGCCAACAGTAAAGCATCCTGACACCATTCATGTGTGGGGTTGCTTCTCATCTAAGGGAGTGGGCTCACTCACAATTCTGCCCAAAAACACAGCCATGAATAAAGAATGGTACCAAAACACCCTCCAACAGCAACTTCTTCCAACAACCCAACAACAGTTTGGTGAAGAACAATGCATTTTCCAGCACGATGGAGCACCGTGCCATAAGGCAAAAGTGATAACTAAGTGGCTCGGGGACCAGAATGTTGAAATTTTGGGTCCATGGCCTGGAAACTCCCCAGATCTTAATCCCATTGAGAACTTGTGGTCAATCCTCAAGAGGCGGGTGGACAAACAAAAACCCACTAATTCTGACAAACTCCAAGAAGTCATTATGAAAGAATGGGTTGCTATCAGTCAGGATTTGGCCCAGAAGTTGATTGAGAGCATGCCCAGTCGAATTGCAGAGGTCCTGAAAAAGAAGGGCCAACACTGCAAATACTGACTCTTTGCATAAATGTCATGTAATTGTCGATAAAAGCCTTTGAAACATATGAAGTGCTTGTAATTATATTTCAGTACATCACAGAAACAACTGAAACAAAGCAGTTTAGCAGCAAACTTTTTGAAAACTAATATTTATGTAATTCTCAAAACTTTTGGCCACGACTGTATGTCTTGTGAAACCAAAAGCTGTGTTTTGTAAGAAACAAATCCATCATTAAGACTTAACTTGAAACCTTTGCTTCCAGCTAAAATACTGCAGAGGATCCTTGGTGAGCAAGTGATGTAATGCTACATTTCTCCAAATCTGATGAAGAAACAAACTGATCTACATCTCATATGGCTTGAGGGTTAGTGAATTGTCACTACATTTTTTTTTTTTTTTAAACTATTCCATTAAACTCTTTTATTTCAAAAGAGATTTTCATTACACGACCTCTTTAAATGCTCCTCCATCAGAAAATCAACAGCATTGCATCAATCACTGTGGCTGAGGGACTGTAAAGTGTGTGTGTGTGTGTGTGGTCTTGTCAAACTGTGCAGAGGTTCTGATATAAATAGACATCATCAATCATGAGGGCGTGCGTGACGTGCGTCTGGCGGAGAAGTGTGCAGTGACGCATCACTGTCAGTCAAACCTGTCATGCAGACACCTGACGGATGCACAGCAGTGTATCATTAGTGACATCGCACACATCGTGCGTTCATTCCCTTTAAAGAAACCCTGAATTGAGTTCCTGCTCTGAATTCATGCCTGCGGGACACATGCGATCGGAACCATTCAACTTATAAAAAATTAACCAGCGTCACGTAGCTTTAAATAGTTCAGCCAAAAATGAACATTTGCTGAAAATGTCCTCCCCTCAGGACATCCAAGATGTAGATGAGTTTGTTTCTTCATCAGATTTGGAGAAATGTTGCGATCCATCACTTGTTTACCAATGGATGCTCTGCAGTGAATGGGTGCCGTCAGAATGAGAGTCCAAACAACTGATAAAAACATCACAGTAATCCACAGCACTCCAGTCCATCAGTTAATGTCTTGAGAAGACAAAACTTTAATGTTTGTGAGCAACAAATCCATCTTTATGATGTTTTAAACTTTAAGCTGCCGCTTCTTGTCAAAATATGGTTCCATAATTCATAATAATGCTTCCTTCCAGTGGAAAAGTCCACCTCCTGTTGTTCTCTCACATCAAAATCCACCCACATATTTGTTAAGAGCTGTTTTGGACAATTTTTCAAAGTAAAATCATATCTGTACTGGAATATGGCCTCTCAGGAGGGTTTATAAAGGGTTTAACGCCTTAAAGTGAAATCGCAAAACCAGCACTTTTCCCTCGAACAGCCTCATTGTTCTTCATTGGCTTGATTACTCAATCTGCCTTGGTTTTATGTGTGACCCCTTCAGTCGCCCTCATGGGCAGCCTTCCAGAAAACTCCATTAACATTTGAGGAGCACCAAAGGCACTCTTTTTCTTATTAGATGTTTCTCTCGGGAGGAAATGGCATTTGTGGGTAATTCTATTGAAGGTGGCTTATTTTACGTTGAGCTGGCTTATTTTGGGGACGGAGTAAATTGTATTTGGGCGACGGATGAGTTTCATTACGATGTTCTGCTGGTTTTGTCACTGTTTGTTTTTAACAGCCTCTGACAAAACAGGATCTGTCTTTCTCTTGTTTTCTGTAATAGCATTTGATTTGGTCACTGTTTGCAGCCAAGAACAAGTTTATGAGAATCTGTTTACTGTCCTGTGTTTTCACATCTAGAGTCGATTCCAGTAAATTAGACTGCACGGTAGAAACGAATTGCTAAAGCCGTGGTCATTGTTGTAATAAGACTGCAATCTCACACTTTGCTGCATCTACATGATTCAACATATTATGCACCCGAAATGTAGAAATATAAATTTACTCCAGTTTCCAGCAACAGAATTTGCATGCTTTTAATATCAGCTAACAGGTCATGTCATGACTTAGCAGTTTTCTGTTGGCCACACATCTTCATGGGAAGAGTAATGTTTATATGTATTGCCATGAAATTTGGCCCAAGAATCCATGTGTATTAACATCTTCATGCAGAAATCAGCAAGAATTCTGATATTTTTAACAGTAGGTGGTTCAACAAGTCACATGTCACCCCCCAAAAAAGGTCACAATTCAGTCAAATTATTACCTCAAATTATATTGCAAGTTGCAATGCACCTAAGTAGGGCTGAACAATTTTGGGGGCTGAATGTGATTGTTTTGATTTAAAAATTGTGACATTTATTTGAAAAATGTGATTAAAAATAAATAAATAAATCGTTTTAGATCTCTAGGTTTGCTGTACTTGTTTGTTGAGCTGCACAATTTGGCCACAAATAATTTTTTTATATTATATTATATTATATTATATTATATTATATTATATTATATTATATTATATTATAAACACTGCAATAAATTGAATATTTAATACTAATAATGAGAATTTTAACATTAGTTACGAAATATAAATATTTTTCTTAATATAAATATTTCAAGTAATAAAAAAAACTTGATAGAATATTAAAGAATAAACAAATAAACAGACCAAAATCTAAGACATTTAGAAATGATATCATAACCACATATTTGCTTGTGTGCTCTGAGAACAAACAAATGAATAATTCAAACAGCAGCAGTGTATTTACCAGAAGAGCAGCAGCAGTATGAGTGTTTCTGTGTTCTTCTCACGGCTGTTGAATGGAAAGCTCAGATCCTGTCATCAGCTGTCAGCAGATGAGGAAACCAGGTCTCCTCTAGTGTCTCCTCGTGTTCTCAGAGACGTGATGAAGAAGCTTTCTGTGTTACACTGAGAGATGCACCACTCAGAGACGGGTCAGAGTTCATAGATGAGTGAAACTCACCGCAGATGGCAGGGAATAGTAATCAACACCACTATATAGTACAGAAAGTACAGTCGCTTAAGGTTTAATGTGTAAAGGGAAAGAAAAAGATGTCGCCTATGTTGATGGGTTAATGATTTGAACAAACCTATTTATTCTAGTTAGTTTGTCTTTCTGTTCCTTCAAAGGGTTTTTTGAAGAAACATCTTAGATGTTGTCTTGCGAGTTATAAATGAGCAACTTCCATTATGGATATAATATAATAGATATTTTTTGGACATAAATGCATGAAAACGGTTCAATAAAAAAAATGGAAGAAAGAAATAATTAAAGACTGTTGAACATAAAATGGTTTAATGCACAAAATCTAAAATAATAATAATAATAATAATAATAATAATAATAATAATAATAATAATAAAGATAATAATAAATGAATGCCTGTTTAAGTGATAGAAAGAATAACTATTGAGAATAAAAATAATTACAAAAAAATGTAAAGCATCCAAGATAATTACAGTGAGAATTTGAGAAGAAAATGTGTAATTGTCATGAAAAAAAAAATCTTGATAAATATAAAAATAAAGAAAGAAAATAATATAATAGGTTTAATTGTCTTTATTGCATAAATATACTGAAGTCACATTTCCATAAAATTTTCTGGTATTGTTATTATATATAATATTACTATAATATATGATACATACTATAATGATATTGTAGATTTTTATTATTATTTTACATTTTTAGAACAAATCACATTTTTATTACAGTAATGTGACACTAGATATATTACTTAAATTGTGTTTATGGCATTTTATTACAGTAATGAGAATCTAATATCTGAATCTTTATATTAATTAAAAGAATTACAAAAAAGGGTTCACTGTGGTAAAATGCTTTACTTCAAGAATTTGGGAAGACAATGTGTTTAATTGTCATGAAAAAAAAACAAAATACTGTACAAACTAAATCTTGATCTTAAAATCAAGAGGAATATTCTTTTGTTTAGTTAGTTAATTTATGTTTTAGAGGATGCAATGTGACCTGTGCACAGCTTTTGTAAGTGTTGCAGTATTCTGAGAGCTGCAGATGAAGCACATGAAGTCAGGTCAGGTCAGTCTGCTGTGGATATAACCGTCAAATCAGAAGACTGTTTAAGAGGATTATGAGGGGAAATAAGGGTCTCTGTCTCTGTCTCTGTCTTAATAACACGTCAGAGAATTAGATTATGTCTTCATACTTACAGTCTGTTACTCTGACACACTCTTTGCTCAAACAAATGCAAAGAAGTTGCCGTGTGAAAGTGCTGAAGTTTTTTGCCATTGCATATTTTTATCCCGTCATTTACGGACCTTAAGAAAGAGAGCGTTTGCTCAGAGAAACTTTTAGCAGATGTGTGTTTATGTGCTGAATGAGATTTCATACTTGTCTACATCATATGTTTCTATTAGATTGCATGCAGCTTGAACTGAAACAATCATACAAATACAAGTAGCCTAAAAATACAGCTTGCATCTTGAACAAGGAAAGACTGACATTTCTGAAGCCGTTTGTCAATGGCATGTTGTTTTTGAGTGTGTTTCAGCTGAAGCTTCATGCATTCAAGAGTAAACAAACAGGCGACTGGCTCCTTCAACTGTAAGGTTACAGTATAAGACTAGGTGTTATGAGTTCTTGGTTATATCTCACTTCATTGACAAGTCTCTGATTTGAGTGATTCATTAGAGATTGAGTCAGTATTTCTGTTGAGACTGGCCACTTGTATTAACATGAACGGGAGAAAATCTCCTCAAATGCATCTCAAATAAAAGAGCCAGTTACAGTAAAGTCGATGTTTGGTCTTTATGTAAGAAACAGCCATGAAGTGGGTAATGTTGCTCTCAGGTTTTGCTTTGCTGCCTGAAGTGTACAGTTGTCTGTGCTACTTGAGGGGAAGAAACAATGTTTATGATACTAGCATCAGGGGTATAATAGTAATTGCTAAAACTGAACCTAAAATGAAAATCATTAGAAAAGTTTGTTATTTGAAATAAATAGAATGGCATTTTTGCAATTTATTTTAGTGATGTACTAAAAATACTAAAACGGAAATATAAATTAATAAAAACTATGGACATATATATATATATATATATATATATATATATATATATATAGTTTATATAGTTAAAAAAAAATTAAGGAAGGATGCATTAAATTAATCAGAAGTGACAGTGAAGACATAATGTTTCAAATAAATGCTGTTCTTTTAAACTTTCTATTCATCCAATAATCCGGAAAAAATCTATTGTGGTTTCGACAAAAATATTAAGTAATGGCTGCTGAAATTTCAGCTTTGCCACCACAGAATATTACATTTAAAATATTTTCTTACTGAAAACCAGTTGAAGTAATATTTTACAGCTTCTCTCAAAAATCTTACAGACCCCAAACTTTTGAAAAATAGTGTATATTTTTAAATATTTAAATTTATTTAAATACAATTTAGAAAATTTAAATAAAATAGAATTATACTGTTTGAATTTTATATTTTTATTGTATGTATTTATTTAGATTTATTTTGCCAGTTAAGTATTTTTATTAATACTTTTTGTAATCCCATTTATCTCAACTTATCCACCATTTAGGAGGAATTTTCTCTCTGAAATCATGCATTTTGGGATTGATAAAGTAACTAGTTGTGATAAAGTTATGGTGTAAGGTAACTTCTCAACCTGCATCCAGTGTTTGACCGTGATGCTGGTGTGAAGACAGAGATGTGAAGTACAGTACAAATATCCGGCTTTTGTCATGTATTTCTCTAGCTACATAAATACACTCTGGCGTGTTGTTTTAACTGAATGACTGCTGGGAGTTTTGTGACGGGAGCCTGTGGTGGAGCGCTAAAGGTCATCTGTCACCACGGCTCATTACAACATAGACGCCGCAGCTGTGCGTTACGTACCACAGGTAGTAAAGGTCAAGTTTGTCCCCTGCAGTCCATTTCTGATAATTCAAAAAAGACAGCATGTCAAATCACTGCCCTCAACGGGTGACCTTTCACTGCAGATCTGTGAGTGTTTGATAGCAGACTCTTGAGTTCAGCGCTTGATCCTTTAACAGTCAACAATCAACCAGATGAGCTCAACTTTTGAACGAGGATGTGATTCATTATTCAGATTTTTTTCATTCTTATTACAGATTATATTACAGATATCTTCATTAACCCTAAAACACAACGCAACTTTCAAAATACAAGTACAAAATTCTAAATGTAGGTAAAACACCAGTAAAAAGAAAAAAAGGGGGAAATTTCTTCATAATAATACAGTACAGTGTACCCTTTTTTTACCATGAATATATATTACCATGATATGAGACTTAATTTCGATATTTAATTTTTTCAATTATGCTCTTGTAAGCAAAGCATATAATTTATACATATACATATACCGTAAATGATACATTATACGTTCTTCTGGATTAAGTCTGTCTCAGTTTGTTCTGTTTCTTCATGTAATCTCAGACAGACTGGAGGATGGTGATCAGATCAGATCTCTGTGTGAAGCACTGGCTGTTGTCAGACAAAAATCTCACTGGATTATTATAATTAATGACAAAATGAATGTTTGGAAATGTAAACCGATATTTCCTACTGACAAACTAGAGCAAAAGATAGAAATAACTTACTTTTTTTTAGCTCGTGAAAATAGTGTTCTAATCATTTTGGCTACCACTTTAATTTATATAAATAATGTAAATGAAATGCATGTATAATCATTGTAATATTTAAATGTAAATAATAAATATATAAATGTAAACAATATATAACATAATATATTTAATAACAATACATAATATATTTAAATAATAACTTCATTTTTTTTTAAACATCAAGGAAGCTCTTCATTGAAGGAATAAATTTGTCTTATAATGAGATGTGTGTGTGTATTTTTTTTTTTCTTTTCTTTTGTTATTTATTTTATTTTATTTTGGATGAGAAACGCTTGTTCTTATTGAGATCTCTCACTTTTGATTGCAGACTGGTCTTGGCAAATTTGAGTACAGTTTGGGTCATTGCTGAGATCTCTTCTGAAACCGAGTAGCAGGAGAGAGTCTCCTTTGGATCTGTGTTTATCTCATTTTTGTTGAAGAAATAACTCTGATAGTAAAGTGGTTCCTTTTGTAAATTTTATTTCCTATTGGATTTTTTTTTCTTTTTTTGAATTTGTTCCCTTCTTTTTTTAAACCCGGCCCCTGTAAGTGTAAATCCCTTCAGCTCAGAGTGCGGATGAAAGCACATGGTCTGGCGGCGCTTGAGCGCTCTGAGAGCGGGATCGATAGATGCAGGGATCTCTGACCTTGACTGCATTGTTCTGCAGGGTCCATCTGGCCTCAGCAGGTGGAGCTGCACCTCGCTAATGAACGAGAGACAGACGAGAGACGGTGAGACATGAAAGATGAGATGTCTGACTGCTCATTATTTGCTCTGGTGTCCTAATTAAAGCCTTGTTTGCTAAACACTTAAACAACATTTGCCCAACTCTAGAGAAGAGCAGAGCATCAGATAGAGAGAGAGAGAGAGAGAGAGAGAGAGAGAGAGAGAGTCTGTTTCTATCTGTCTGTTGTTTTATCATTTAGCAATGTAACGATAAACTCAACTCACAATTCAATTTGATTCACAATTTTGATTTCACGATTCAAATCTATTCATGATTTTTTTAACAAAATGAGATTTAAGACAAATTATAAAATTAATTGTGTCCTTTTATTATTGCTTGGACAAAATGCTGCAAGTTTCTTTGTGAAATTGAAATATAACACTATAATAATATACTAATACAGCACTTGCATATCATTGCTCTTTTGTTGATTTTGATTGCTTCTATTGTCCTCATTTGTAGGTCGCTTTGGATAAAAGTGTCTGCTAAATAACAAAATGTAAATATAATGTAAATGTACATAACAAAACTAAATAGAAATTTTAAAACAAGGCCCAAATCAAATAAATAAGTAACACAGACAAAATAAATCTCTTCATATAAACAAAATAAGGCTTTGTCTGTGCTCTTTCCATTTAAAATGAGGGTCAACAACTGCATTTTAATCATGATCCAAACAAAGATGCTGCAGACATGTAACATTTTTAATCTAAATTAGATTGTATCATTTCGAAATTTTAAGCAAAAACAGAATGGTTTGACTTCAGTTTTGTGAAACTATACATAAAAAACATCTGCATGAAACCAAAACAGCAGACAAGCTGAACGAGACGCAGATTCACTCGTTTTATGCACTTATCAACTTTAATATGCATTATACAGAGGCAAGAGGAAAATAAAAAATACCATCTAAACTTTTCTAAAGACAGTAAGTTCCCCTCAGACATGCATTCATATAAACTCCTACCCCTAACTGAATTGCGATTGTTTAGCATCTCAACTGATTTGAATCCCTACTAACATTTAATCCATCATGCATTTTAGGATTTTAGTATCTTTATCATTCAATCTACTCCATAATCATTCAGTCTATTGTTCGATTGTTCATGCTATCATTCTGTCGTTTTCTTTCAATCTATTGTTCTATCTGTTGTTTTATCATTCAATCTATTGTTCGATCGTTCAGTCTATAAATTTGTTTACTCCGTTGTTCTGTCTATTGTTTTTTCATTCCAGTCTATCGTTCAGTCTATCAGTTTATCTGTTAATCTATCATTCTATCATGTTATTGTTCAGTCTAGCATTCTGTCTAACATTATATTTAGTTTTTTGTCCATAAGGGTCTATAAATCTTTAAACATTTGATACTTTTTTCAAATCTTTTTTGAAACCACTATTCAGAGGTTCTTTTTACTTTTAAATTTCAGTTAATTTTAATTCTACTTCCTTACATTCAAATTTGAATTGCAATTCTGCTTCATGTTCAAATACAGGAATTCAACTGGAATTTGAAAGTCATTCTCAGTTGATTTTTAAATGATGTAAAACCGTGGCATGTCTCATCACTGCAATATTGAGCGTCAGCAAACTGTTCTGGGCAGTAAGTTTATAGAGTTATGTGTCATGCACGAGTTATTCTGACGTTTAGCTGATGGTGTCTTTTCTAACATGACTGACAGTCTCTTACTGCAGGGACGTCTCCCCTGGAGCAAATGTTAAGCGTCTCGCTCAAGGACATGATGGAGATTCAGGGCTCAAGTTCTTATTCTTCCTCCACTTTAAGATTACGAGGCTGGAGTTTAATCCTGTAATCTTCTGAAGGTTGTGTGATCATACATCTGGAGATCTCGTCTGATGTGTGTTCCTCACTTATCAGTGATTTCAGAAGAAGACCTCGTGTCTTGTTTCCCAAGAAATGGTGTGAGCATGATCATAAATATAATAACAGATTTTACTCCCAGAATAGTTTTCAGCCTTTATAGACATTATAAAAGGAAATGAAAAAATGTGAATAATTCTACTTTTCTCTTTTTTATCTTGGCTTATGAAATCTGAATGCTGTGTCAGAACTGCTTTTTGGAATGCTTTTATCTTAAAGGTGCCTTACCCTTTAAAATTTAAAATACCTTTTTTATGTAATTCAATTATTAATTGCTTTAATTTGCTTTGTTGTTGCTTTCAAATCTCTATTTCACTTCTTCTGTTTCATCAAGGTGACACATTTTGATAAGTGCATTTACTGATATTCATGCTTTTCAGTAATAATAAAAAGTCGCTATTGTTATTATTATTATTCCAATAGAAACATATTATTTAAAATGTAAATTGTTATACTTAACTGTAGTTGTTATTAATGTTATTAGTAGTATTAAATAATTAAAAATAAAAGTCAGTGTATTATTATATAGTCTGTATTATCATAATAGTTATCATTTATTATAGTTATTATATTATTATGATTATTTTTATTATTATTCAAAATACATATTTATGTCAATTCAAATGTGTGATTTTTTTTTCATTATATGTAATTGTTGTTATTATTATTAGTAGTAGTAGTAGTTGTAAATTAATGTTAATGTAAGCCAAAGTGTTATTGTTGATGATTCACACTTTTCAAATTACATAATAATTGAATAATTTCATATAATAAATATATTTATTAAACGCCATCATTATAATTAGAAACACTGAGACAAAAGTGTAGAGTTTGGCTGCATTTAGCTGGAGTTGATGGCCGTCTCTGTTCCCTATAGTTTATTAGAACAGGTTAATAACATGTCCTGAACTCACTATACAGTAGAAGCTTCTATGTTACAGTCTATCCCAGTTTTTGAGGAAAAGCGCAGATTTCTAAATGGATGATTGCAGAGTTGTATTCTTGTTTTGATGTGGTTCTAGCTGATCCCTGGGCCCCTGTCCTGGTTTGATTAACAGCGTCCAGCATTTCCCAAATGAATCCTGTCCTAGATTGTCATTCCCCTTTGCTGGACAATTGTAGCCCACACACACACAAACACACAAAGACATGCACTGCAAGGCTCCTGTTGTGATCTATCAAACCTTTGACCTTAAGTATAATTCATGGTGAGGTCACCCATGCATCATTCAGTGTTTATGGGTAAGTTTATTGCAGACAGGTACCGCTGTGTGATGTATGATTCTCTGTCTGGGTTCTGGGCCGCAGCAGCGGGAGCCGTACGTCGTTGCAGTTCGAGCGGGTCATTTGGGTTGACCTTTCTTATGGGTGATTGACAGGTAAATGACAGTTGCGCAGCACCATAAAGATGAGGAAGCTTTGAGTCCGAAAGGTCAGAGGAGACATTACTGGGGAAGCAAAGCATGATGGGAACAGAGGGCGGAACGCTCAGGGTCCACTGATCAGGAAGCTTCACAAGCTGAGAGGGTTTTAATGTTTAATTTAATATGAGTTGATTAGACTTTTTAATGTCTTTTCAGGTTAAAGAACATCACAAACTGCATGAGGTACAATTTTTTATTTTTTTTATTTTTATTATTATTATTAAAGAAAAATGTATACTTTTCATGCGTAAAAAAAATTTATCAAAAGTGGCAGTTAAGACATCTATAATGTTACAAAAGATTGCTATTTCAAATAAATGCTGCTCTTTTAAACTCCCAATTCATCAAAGAATCCTGAAATCAAAGTTTCCATAAAAATATTAAGCAACACAACTGATTTCAATATTGATTATTTAGAAATGTTTAATGAGCAGCAAATCAGCATATTAGAATGATTTCTGAAGATCATTTGACACTGAAGACTGGAGTAATGATGCTGAAAATTCTGTTTTGATCACAGAAATAAATTAAATTTTACAATACAGAAAATCATTTATTTTAAGTTGTAATAATATTTCACAATTCTTATTGTATTTTTTGATCAAATAAATGCAGCCTTGGTGAGTAGAAGAGATTCTTTCAAAAACTATTTACTGACTGAGCGCTAAACAGTTTGTTTATAAAGCTTGTAAAATCTCCAGCATCACATGTACACTATTGGGGAATAGTACTTTTTATGTACTCACACAAGTAGCTACTGTATTTCTCTTTTTCTTCCATGGAAAGTGACAAATGACTTATTTTTGTGCTGTTTTTCCTCACCGTAACTTGGCTGATGATTGTCTCTCACAGAACAGTATAGCTATGCTTGGCTTACCTGAAAAGTGTTATAAAACAAATTTGGTCATAAATGCGTCTTAATCTTAAATGAGTCGTATGTTAAAGCATGCTATGCTCATCTCAAGGCCCTGTAAACAAGAAGCTCTGTTGTTGACAGACCTGGCAGAGCTGGAGGTAGAAGTGTTTCCATTGTTGATCTTCTGTCCTCATTAGCCTCTTTTTACAGAAGAAACATCAAACCCCCAACAGACTCCATAAACATATCTAGATGATGATCGCTTGACAGATTGGCTCTGAAGCACAGCTCAGTGCATCTCGAGCCCCTGAAGTCTGCTGTGTCATGTCCTCCTGTCAAAACCCTGAAACAGTCGATCCTGAGTACAGGTTGATGTTTTTGAAGCTCTATTTGGTGAGTTTTAGGTGTAAATGGCACAAAATGCTGTTTGAAACATTCCATAATACAATTCCATAATACATTTCAGAGTAAACCAAATATTTAGTGGGATCAAGAGTTGATGTTGAAAATTGAAAATAGGCTTTGATATTGTTAATTTTATGTCAGCAAAGTAGTCATTTCAGAGCTTTTTCATAAATAAATAGATGTAACTGTGACTTTTTTCTCACGGTTCTGACTTTTTTCTTGCAGTTCTGAAAAAAGTCAGAAATGTGAGATACAGTATAAACTCATAAATTCAAGATAAAATCTCAGAATTGCGAGATATAAACTTATAGTTCTGAAAAGTCAGAATTATGAGACAAACGAGCAATTGCTAAAAAAAAAAAAAAAAAAAAAAATTTTTTATTCCATGGCGGACACAAAAAAAAAACAGAGTTGTGAGATGTAAACTCAGAATTTAGAGGAAAAAAGTCAGAATTGCAAGATAAACTCACATTTCTGAGAAGAATGTGAGTTCTTCTTGAGTTCTCCCCCAAATTCTGTGTTTCTATCCCACAATGCAGCCTTTGTTTTTCAGACTTTGAGGAACAAATTCTGTATTGTGAGATGAAAGTTGCAATTACTTTTTTTTCTGTAGCAGAATTAGGCTTCCATAGCTTGGCTTGTATTATTTGTGCTTGTGAAGAAAACACAGTGCCATCAGCAGCAGGTGTGATTCATTCTTAATGAATCCCCCCAGTCTCTAATCAGAGTAATGGCAGGAAAATCGGATGTGGCTTGACTTTTACATCAGTGCACAGTGTGGCTGAAAGATCATGTAACTGAACACAATTACTCAACTGTGATGTTTCTACAGGGGAATTAGAAGATCAAATGATGACACAAGCTCCTTCCTTTACCTTCACTCTTTGCAGACATATCATCCCTCAGTGCCCACACACTGGATTCTCTCTCTTTCTCTCTCTTTCTCTCTCTCTGTCTTAATGAAAACTGATGTCCTGTCAAATGTCAATGAAGATGCATTAAAAGCTGTTCTCACATATTTCTCTTTAATGCAACAAAACTAGAATGATCCCTTAACAATCAACAGAACTGTCTATGATACAAACACGGTACAGTATTCTACTTGCTTGTGGACCGCTTTGCTTAAAAAATTGACATTCTATTCGTTTTTCGCATCACTCTCTTGCAGTGCTGTTGACCATAACAGTAAATAGTTTTGTTTTATCATATGTTTACAGTATTGTATTTGCATGCTTGCAGTGTAGACATGTATGTTGATGTAACTGGAACATTGTTGTTTTGTACTTGTGAATGATGATGCTTGAAAAAGTACATTTTAGACTTGTAGAATTATTCTAGTTTTGTTGCATTGCATGCAACTTCATTAAATTGGGAACATTCTAGTTTTGTTGTGTGCACTTGAAAGGTGTGCATGCATGCATGCAGGATAGACAACTTTGGTTATAACAGGCACTTGCCTTGTAGCATTGTCATGTGTTTGTAGACAGCATCAGTGATTATAAACACAGTATTTTAGTTGTCACATTGCTTGCAATTGCTTGCACTTGCAGCGAGTTAGTGGATTATTAGAGGAACATTCTAGCTGTGTTTGCACGCAGTGTTGCAGAGTTGCATGCATGCAGTGTAGAAACTTCATTGATTAAAACAGGATCATTCTAGTTTTGTTTATTTTCATTGTTTGTTTGATGTATGCAGTGTAGCCAGCTATGTTGATATAAAGCAGAAACATTCTTGTTCTGTTACATTGCATTATGAATGTTGTTGATTATAGCATTTTAGATGTGTTTGGTCACAGTGTTGCAGAGTTGCATGCTTGCACTGTAGAAACTGCATTGATTAAAAAAGGATCTTTGGACCTGACTCTAGTTTTGTTGCATTGCATGCTTGCAGTTCTAGTACTACTGTATCACACCACTTGCAGTGTTGCAATGAAATTGACTTGCAGTGAGAGATATCAGTTTCAGACGTGTTTTTTTGCATTGTTTCATCCTTGCAGTGTACTGTAGACAAGTTTTTTCATTATAACAGGGACATTTTAGTTTTGTTGCATTTCTCACTTACAGTATAGTCAGCTTTGTTCAATGCAGGTATGTTTTAAACAGTGCTTTCTAAGAAAAAACAACATGATATCTTTAATATCCTCATTGATTATAAAGGGATCATTCTAGTTTTGTTGCGTTGTTGGTTTGCAGTGTTGCTGAGAAGACAGCTTTATTCATTATAATGAGAGTGTTGTAATTATGTTGCATCTCGAAAAGATTAATTTATGCTCTTATTCCCACTGGTAACTGCCACATCACTCTCTGTTAATTTGCATAAAGTTAAACTCTCCTCAGCAGCATTGCATCACCTATGGTTGCCGATGCTGATATTGCAGCAAATCGCTGTCAGCAATGAATGTCTCACTCATTCCTGGAGGGAAACTGATGACGCTGGGTTTTCTAGGGTCGTTCCAGTGCACTCATCACGTCAGTTTGAAAGCATGGCGGTTGGTCACAAAGCATGTGTCAACATCTGCGGGACATGTCTGGGGGAACGAAGGGGATTTAGCTGTCAGGGTCTGAATCTGTGAGAATGAAAGAGTTCAGACATGAAGATGAGGGCAGGACAGATGTACGCGGTGAGGAGCCACAGCGGGTCCAGGCATTTTAATAGTCACCTCACATCTGTCATGAGATTGTACCGTTGTGAGATTGTCATTTTGATCAATCCTTGCGGGTGGTGAGGCAGGGGTGTGAGGAACTGCATTTTTATTTGTGTGTTTTAGTTGTATTTGGATGTTTTCAGTTCATTTTCATTGGCCCGATGTGTTCTCTGTAGCAACTGTTTTTAATCAGGACTCTGGATTTGAAGTAGTGTCTCAACACAGAAACATTGTTTATCATACAAAAGTAAGCATTGAAATCAAATTTTGTTAAATATTATTTAAATAAATTAATTATTTAAACTCTTCTTGGCCTTAGGAAAATGGAGTCTGTGAAGCTGAAATGTTTATATAATAATTCTACAATTTGCAGTGTCATGCATTTGCAGTCTAGACAAATTCACTGTCACACTGCTTGCAGTGTTGCAATGGCCTGCATGCAGTTTGAGTTTAATTAAGTATAACTGGAACATTGTAATTGTGTTTTCTTGCATGCTTGCTGTGTACACAGCTTTGTTGATTTTAACCAGAAAATTTCAGTTTTATTGCATTTCTCACTTGCATTGTTGCAGGATCACACACGCCTGCAGTGTATGGCAACTTGTGTTGACTATAACAGGATCATTTTAATTGCTACACTTGCAGCATAGTCAGCGTTGTTGATTTTAAACAGAAATGTTCTGGTTCTGTTGCACTGCACATTTTGCAGGGTCATGGGCTTGCAGTGTTGACAATTTCATTTATTATTTAAGGACAGTTCTACTTTGCTTGCAGGGTCGCAATGAATTGTTCTTACTTGTAGTGTTTATCATACAAAATTAAACAAAAGGCCTAACTTTGTTATATATATATATATATATATATATATATGATATTTACATAAAATTTTAAAAGTACTCAAACCACATGGAATCACAAGATCCAGTTGGCCTTAGAAACATGGAAAGTTTTAAGCCAGAATATTTATATAATCTTTCAGATTCGTCAATGTTAGAACAAACATATATATATATATAATATATATAATGCACCTGTTACATGTACATATATTTTTGCACCTGTTGTGAATCTTGCAGAAATCAAAACCTTATCGGTGCACACAAATAAGAACATGTACACAACATTTTGGTTGATGATGTTTAACCTTTGATATCAACGACAGATAATTGATAATACTAATAAGTTTTTTTCTCTGCTGTCTGCTAACCCACTGACCATGTATCATCTTTCTCTCTTTCTTTCTTCAGAGCCGTAATGCATTCAGAGAACCCAGCTTTTGGACTCCAAAGCCAATGAGACACCAGTGAAACTTACAAAGCCAGAAACACCACAATCATCGAGTGTTGATACAGAATGGCAGATCTGCCTTCTTGACGAGTCATGATGCATAACTATGCACGGTCTATTGATGTACCTACATAGATACAACCGCTTCTTTTCACCTTCCACATTTGGACGCCCTACTTGAAGACCTCTACTTTAACCGGCAGACCCAACATGCCCGGTGTCCATCGGTTGTGACTGGAGTTTGGCGGCAGCATGCGTCCATGGGCGGGCTCCTGGCGCTGGATAGCGCTGGTCCTGCTGGCCTGGGGGACGTTGCTCTTTTATATCGGGGGACATCTGGTGAGAGAAAACGAAGATGCGCCGCGCTCCAGCCGTGAGCTGGCGAAGATCCTCACCAAGCTGGAGCGACTGAAACAGCAGAATGAAGACCTGCGGCGCATGGCTCAGTCACTACGGTAAGCCAGCTCACTACAGTCAAATAACACTGCTTTTGCATCTAATTAGCTGAATGATAAACTTATTTCTGACTTATTATGGTGTTTTGCTCTAGCATGTCACAGTTTGTGCATTCAGTATATGTGCATTTATGTTCAAATATGAGCATTTCATATTATTTTTGCTTTTAACAGCCATTTGTAAGGTGAAGTCTTGTATTTTCCATTAATCAGCAGAAAAACTGCCACAAATACATGATTCCTGTCTTAATTTTGGACCAGTTGAACCAGATTACAAATATTTATTTGATTTTCACATGTGTCACATGTATGAATGATTCTGATAACATTATTTTATGCATAATCCTAAATTCCAGTTTTTCCACTCCTTTGCAGATCACAAGTTAATGCTGATTATAATAACAAAAGTGTTTGGCATGAAGATGCATTGTATATTATAGATTAATTTGTTTGTGAATATTATATTTGAGGCACAGTTTGGTTTGTGGTGTCAAGGTTGAGTTCTGTCACCAAAGAGCCTTTCTAACATGGGCAGTGTTTGACCCGATTCTGTCTGATGTGAGTTTAGTGCCCTGGATACAATGTCAGCTCTTGTGCTTCCAACAGAACAAGAGAAATGGAAACATATGAATTCTGCAGGCATAAAATCCCATGTCCATAATCTGCTAAATGCAGAAATGTCAGTTTAATACCTATATTAAAATATGAATGTTTTTATTAACATTTGTTTTTAATTATCTGACTTAAAACTGAAATCATATTTCTTCCCCCCTCAATAATTGTTGTTTTTTATTAGTTCTTGCAGTGTAATGTTTTTAATTTTTGTTTTATATATATTTGTTAATAATATGCTATAAAAAGTGACAACATATTATAATTGTACGAACATTTTAAAATCATGTATATGTATATTATTGGATTGTTGTTTTAATATAAATTAATTATATTAGAAAAACATGTTGATAAATGTTTTTCTTTGTTTTATTTTACATTTTATAATCTTAATATTAGTCATTTTTGCTTTTGATAAAAGCATCTGAGAAATGCAGAAATGTAAGTGTAATATTAATAATAAAAGGTGAATGGTTTAATTATCAATATTTATTTTCATTTTTTATTTAAATGACCTAACTTAATTAAAAAGCTAAAACTATCGCTATGTAAACTAAAATCATATTTCTTTTCCTCTCAGTAATGATTGTTTTTATAGAAGCACATAGTTCTTACAGTGCAATGTTTTATTTTATATTTATTTGTTAATAATAATGTTAATAATTATATGCTATAACATTTTACAAAATATGTTTTATTTGTATATTATTGTGTTGTTGTTTTAATATTATTAATTATAAAATCCCATGATTATAAATGTTCTTCTGAGCAAAACTGAGCCAAATAGTCTGGAAGTAGCTTTCAACCATGATTTAAAATTGTATATTTACATTTATATTTATATACAAATACATGCATACATAATTATATAATGTAATTAATATAATATTTATTATTCATACTTTTGTAAGTCTATTGGATAAATGTAAATGCATAAATAAAATGTTAATTTTAAAATGTGCATGTTTTAATATTTATTTTAACTTAAAATGCTAAAATAAATCTCACTGTAAACTGTACTCAAATTTCTTTTCCTCTCAATAACTGTTTTTATTGAGGCACACAGAGTTCTTGCAGTGTAGATGTTGATCAGATTTGTGACGCGTGACTCAGAGCTCGACTGTAGAGGGACGGAGCGTGAGGAGTTTTGCAGGATATTCTGGAGAGGCATAATGGAGGTTTTCGAAAGTTCTGGTGGAGAAAGTCACGATTTATAAAGAGCTTATACTGAGGAGAGAAGACTGAAGGAAATTTGGTGCTGTCAGGGTTTCATTGGGTGACTTTTGACGCTGTACAGCAAATGTCAGAGGATTGTGCAATATGTTCAAGAAAAAGAGTTTTTGCAGAGGACCTGGAGAAAGCGTGGCTCTTAACAAGATCATCAGTGATTGCATCAGGACTGCAAAATTAATTGAAGAAATAATTACAGATTACAGCTGTCACAATTACATAATTGGGAAACGTGTTGATTACAGCGCAGTGCTGTTTTGTATGGGAAGCAGGCTTGAAACTGTAGCACACAAGCATGTAGTTTCTCAAAAACAGCTCTTCTATGGATCCAAAAAGCCAATCTAGGGCCCATAAGCAGTGAACAGAGCTACTTTGCTCACTTGTCTTTGTCGGACTGAAGGAGGGCCATCTATTTCAGATTTAAATCTTGATCTGATCAATGTCTTCTGTGCTTTAATTCCAAACAGATCGTCCATCGTGGCTCTTGTGTGTCTTTCAGCCTCAATCGGGTCTCAGTCTCTCATTGATCTGCTCTAAACCTGGAGGTCCACGATATCAATCCCAGATCTCTGATAGGTCCAGCAGCATGGAACTGGAGGAATATTGATTATGAAACAGCTGTATTTATTAGTGGGGTTTACTAAGGCAAGATTCACTAGGATTAGTGCTCATACAGGCATACTCATACAACATTTGTGCTTTTGACTATAGATGAAGAGTTCAGATGCAAAAGCCTCTTAGTGCCATCTGAAATCTTCTTCATAAATGAGCATTTTTCCTATATTTATGTTCATTTATTTCACTTTAATGGCAACCTACTCATTGCCATTAAAGTAAAATTACTGATCAAACAATTAAATATATGTAACCACTGTTGTTATAATTTTAGCCAAATTTGAAATAGGTCATACCGTTGCTATTACCTGAGAAGTTAAAGTAAATACGCTAGGATTTTCCAAACTCTGAAACCATTGCGTTGCAAAATGATTCACCGTTTCAAAGTGCTGCAATCAGATCACGTGTCGTGAATAATTTGATTCAGATTGAGACTTCAAAGCGTGAATCGCAATTCATTTCATTTAGATCGGAACTTCGGAGTGAGTTCGTGAATCATTTAATTTAGATCAGAACTTCAGGGTGGATTTGCAAATCATTTCATTTAAATCGTAACTTCGGATGAGTGTATCGCAAATGATTTGATTTAGACCGGAACTTCGGAGAAGGTTAATGAATCATTATTCAGATCAGGACTTTGGAGCGGATATCGTGAATCTTTATATGTTTTTATATATATTTTTTATTGTATATTTGTTGAAAAAAAACAATAATAGTACCAATAATAATATATTATTAAATAATAATATACAAATATAAAGTTTATATCACTGCAGCCATATTAAAACAGTTGTTGAGAACCTCTCCTTTCTCCTAAAAATAACAAAACATTTCTTAACTGAATATCTTCAACAATGCACTGTTTTAGTGCTTTAGTGTTTTATGTCATTTATTCATGTACATACTACTATCATAAAGTGATGGTAAAAACCTACTGGATAGATACATTAACATGGGAATTGATGCTCAAAGCAATAAAATGTTTGCAGCCTTTGCTGATGTGAAATGGAATGGTTTTTGACAACGACATGTGTATGTGTGTGTGTGTGTGTGTGTGTGTGTGGTGCATTATTACGAAGCTCTTTCCACACATCATAACATTGATTTGTTTCATAGAGACTCAGCGCTCACACCCTCAGGCTGGCTGAAGATATGTGTGCTGTCTGTCAATAGCATTATATGTGCAATTAAAATTGCCTCCGAGCCCTGGAAAATATTCAGCCACAGACATTCTTCATAGTAGCATTTGCCAAAAACACACACAAAAACATAGAATATTAAATAGCTTCTCTTCACTAAAAGGTCTTTTATGATTAAGAATATCGTCTGCTGCACTAAGTATGCACAGCCAGACTTTGACTATGAGCAGAAAAGTTCACCCACATTGCAGCGTATTTAGTTTTGTGTTGACACAACATTTGATATGATTGCCATTGTCATATGGTTGCTAGGGTGTTCTGGTGCTTTTAAGACATTACTGTGTGGTTGCTAGGATGTTATAGGTGGCTTGTTATGGGTCTATGTTATAGGTGTTCTGGATGGTTGTAATGTTACTATTCAGTTACTAGGGTGTTCTGAATGGTTATAGCATGTTGCCATGCAGTTGCTTGGATGCTCTGGATAACTGTAGCATTGCTATACAGTTGCTAGGGTGTTCTGAATGATCGTAATGTTCCTATGCAGTTACTCTGGTGTTCTGGATGGTTGTTACTCATTGGTACACTGCTTCTAGAGTGTTCTGAATTGTTGTAATGTTGCTACGCAGTTTCTTGGATGTTTGGGTTGTAACTCTGCTTTACAGTTGCTAGGGTGTTCTGGATGGTCATAACATGTTGCTATGTTGTTGCTTGTGTGTTCTGGATTGTTGTAATGTTGTTATGCAGTTGCTAGGATGTTTGGGTTATAAAACTGCTTTACAGTTGCTAGGGTGTTCTGGATGGTTGTGATTAGGCATGGGCTGGTATGAGATTCTGATGGTATGATCCTTAGATAAAAATATCACTCTTTCACGGTATCACGGTATTGCGATTGCGGCTCTAAAATATGTTATTTTTAAATGTCTGGGTGAAAAAAAAAAAAAAAAAAAAAACACACTGAACACAATATATTTTATTTTTATTAAACATACAGAACATTTTGGAACAGTAAACATGTCAGCCTAAATAATTTAAATAAATAATTAAATTATTCTTAATTAAGTGCAGTCACTTAAGTGAGCCTAAAACTGCAGCTCAACAATAGTCAGAACATAAATAATTTTTTGTAAAAAATAAATAAATAAATAAATAAAAACCCTATAATTGGAAAAAAATGAAGTCACTTAAGTGAGCCTAAACCTGCAGCTCAATAATCAAAAATATAATGAAAACATAATTTCTGTATTTAATTATTATTATATTATTTAATTATTGTACTAAATCGCAAAAAAGTACAGTACGTACTTTAGTCTGCTATTCCCCACTCTGTGAAGTATGTTGCTGCTTGGGTGTTCTGGATTGTTGTAATGTTGCTACGCAGTTGCTAGGATATTTGGGTTGTAATCACTGATCTATAATATAGAACTGGATTGCTCATGACGTCATTAAAGTGAAGCCGCCGCGCCGCCATATTGGTAATAACTAGTGTGCGTAAACATTCTATTGAATTAATAGAAAATTGTATGATTTTAATGAGAAAACATCATCTAACAAGTCAGCGTTTATAAATCTGAAGTATTTCTGTACATTATTACAATGCAAACACCCTAGGCATGTAAACGGTTATTTTTTTAAATGTCGGGAATTTCCCCTACTTATTAAAAACCTACATTCATTACAGTACCGAACATCATGAACATGATAAACATCAGACGGACACGACCTCGACATATAAAACAAACCACAAAGTGCTCATTCTGAAATCTGAATTTATTCAGAGAAATAACTTACTATATACAGTACGGATTTAAAGACATAAAGCTTTTTTTCCAAGATAGTAAGTTAAGCTTTTCATTTCATTATAGAGCAGCATTAACAACATAATTGTATTATTCACTGTAATATATTCAAATCCATTTTTGATACTAATATGTTCATGTTTAATAATTCCTGAATAATTATGTTCATAAAGAAATGGGCTATATTTTGTGTTGGATCGTTACCTGTGTCATCAGTGCGCAGCAGACACACACACCTAAACGGTTTAAATATATCGCTTATACTGCCCCAAAAGACAGTAAATACTGCAGATAACATCTGAAGTAAACATTAATTTACATACACGTAACATAAAAACTAGTCCCATTTGACTGATTTGCTTCTAATCGGGTGATTTTAGGACAGCGGTTTGAATGTGACTCAATGGTGCTCTCTGCCGGTAGGGATTAGTAAGATGGCGGATCGAACACTTCCGGTGGCTTCACTGCCTGCTGGCAGTTTAGAACGCGATGAGCGATCCAGTCATATATAGATCAGTGGTTGTAATACTGCTTTACAGTTGCTAGGGTGTTCTGGAGGATCGTAATGTTGCTATGCAGTATCTAGGGTGTTCTAGATGGTTGTAACATGTTGCTTTCCGGTTACTAGAGTGTTCTGGATGATTTTAACATGTTGATATGCCGTTACTTTGGTATTGAGGATGTTTTCTTACTGGTCCCATTGAAATGAGTCCCTCCTCAGGTCTTAGTGGTATTTTGGTCTGTAGATATGGCTTGGGTTCCTCTTTCAACATAAGTATGTGGGATTTTTCCACCTATTTCATCATCCAGCAGGTGAAAACCTTCAGTCTGATTGCTTAAAAAAGTAACAGCACACTTACCATAAGATTAGAGGTTTGTTCATATTCACTAATCATTTCGCAGTATTCAGATCTTCTTACCTCGATTTCATCGTCATATCTGTGTGATCTTCAGTCTTCGGCCTCCATCATCATCTTCTGACTAATCTCGCGACCCTTGTAATTTCCTCTCGGAGCGCTGCATGTGGCAGTGACTGGCAGTAATTCACTCACTGTAATATCATTTGGCCGCCGTTCCCTCCTGTATCAGACTCTGTTTTGCTCTCCATCAGCAGTTCTGAAGTTCTGCCCCTCTGATGCTTGTGTCTCACATTCGTTAAATGGAATTAAACTGAGCTTTTCTGCACTCTAATAACATGTTTCATTTATACTTAAATTCAATACTCCTCAGGCACTTTTCATTTGCACATATATATATAATAATATAGTTCCCATTTGCATATATTGCAGATATATATATTTTCAGCCTTGAACGATGAACCGTCTGTGCTCTTTGAAGTGTGTTTCGAGTATCTAGCAGCCAGTACCAGACGGGAGCTGATAGGGTCCTTGTGTAATCTCTAGAGGAACGTTCAGGGGCCAAAGGGAAAAGAGCTTCACTGTAAAAACCTGAGGGCCACAAACTTCCCGGATTCTCTCTCTTTTTCCTCTCTTGCTGTGCAGTCTGAATAATTTAATCTCTGCTGTTTTCCTAAATATTTAAAGGGATAGTGCACCCAAAAATTAATATTGTGCCATCATTTTCTCACCCTCAAGTTCCAAACTTGTGTGAGTTTGTTTCTTCTGTTGAACACAAGAGAAGATATTTTGAAGAATGTGGATAACCTTGATGGTACCCATTGATATCCATTGTATGTGGGAAAAAAAAATACTTTGGAAGTCAATGGGGATCATCAACTGTCCAGTTACTCATTCTTAAAAATATCTTCTTCTGCATTCAACAGAAGAAATTCGTACAGGTTTGGAACAACTTGTGGTTCAGTAAATAATTTTCTTTTTTTGGTGAACTATCCTTTTAACTGTCTCTATACTTAGTTTACAGTCATAATGTAAATGACTAACATGACCTCATTAGTATCCGCAGGTGTTTAGAAAATGAACTGGATTCTATAGCTCTTTATCATGATGCAAAGCAGCTTACAGACGGCCAACCTACTTCTTTTACAAGCCGCAGTTAAGAGAGGCATACAGTAATTCAGATGTTATGGAATGTGGGTCTATTCATTCATTTCAGGACTTGAAAGGCCAATTTAATCTTCCAGGGTGTTCATTTTTCTTTTACTTTACAGTTATCTGCTTCGCTTAAAGCAAAAGGCTCTCCATTTGCCTTCTTGAAGTCTGAGGCATCCGAATTATATGATAAAATATTAGAATGTTCCTATTAAATCTTAATTGGATGTTTATTGTATTAAAGACCTGGAACTTTTGTAATCTGAATCTAATTGGAAGGTTGCTTGGGATAATATTGCTGCAGCCTCGAGAAACCTTAATCAAATTATTCATTATAGCTTTCTTCACAGATTGTATTTAATGCCACATAACTTTTTTTTTTTTTTTCAGATCAAAGGAGTTTCTCAAAAGTCTCAATAACTTCGGCTATACTTTTAAAATGTTGTGTATTTCACACTTTCACTAAGCAAAAAATACAGTAAAAACAGTAATATTGTGAAATGTTAAAATGTCATTTATTCCTGATCAAAGCTGTGTTTCCAGCATCTACAGTAACATGCTGATTTGCTGCTCAAGAAACATTTCTGATTATTATCAATGTTGGAAACAGATAATATTTTTTTGTGAAAATCATGATACATTTCTTATTTCAGGGTTCTTTGATGAATAGAAAGTTTTTAAAAAACTGTATTTATTTGAAATAGAAATCTTGTGCAACATAATAAATGTATTTACAGTCACATTTTATCAATTTAATGCATCTTTGCTGAATAAAAGTGTTCATTTCTTAAAAAAAAAAAAAAATTTGGTTTTCTCAGAACTCATGGTTGTTTTTGTTATGTGCTTTAAAATTAAAGCCATTTTTCATCTTTCGAATCAATTAGTATTCCCTCCTCCACTCTAGAAAATTGTGCTAACATGCTCTATTGATTTCTCCACGCTAATCTATGTTCCTTTGCATATAGACCCTCATGCATATGCATGAAGCAGCGGTATTAATATTATTGCATGATTACCATATTAAACGATCCACTCAGTGGTTTCAGCACTTGGACGGATATTGACCCGTTTACCGTCGCATGAAAAACAAATGGAAATATTCAGTAAACATTCAGTAAAAAAATAAGGCCAATATGATCATATGCGATGTTAAATGAGCAGTTGTTGGTGTCATGCAGAGTTTCCCAAAGGCTCATTAGTTAAGGGGTGATTTCATCTAAATCAGCTGAATAGAAACGAACAGTCAAACTGTAATTAGCAATTATGCTTTTGACGAGTGTTAGCAGCAAAGTTATGCAGCACACTAAACGCTATTGAACATCACAGCAGACATTTATGATTATTTTATTCATGGCCAATTGGTTATCAGGCTCCAGTGAATCAACATTTGGAGCTTGTAGTTTTGCGTTTGTTTACGTAGTGTTGGCGGACTGTTTGCTTTCTTCCTGGATGCTGTGAGTTTGCAAAAGCTTTAAGCTGCAGAAAGAGTTCGCTAACAAACCATGTGTGTTTTGCAGGATTCCAGAAGGACAGTCGGATGGGCCAATATCATCAGGAAGACTGCGGTCTCTTGAGGAACAGCTAAGCCGAGCCAAACAGAAGATCCACAGCTTTCAGAGATTATCTGGAGATGGTAAGAGAGGAGGTCATCAGGACTGAGTCACTACTTCTTAACCCTAACAAAACCTTCCCATACACATAACCCAAACACTCATAGTCTTCCATTGGTCAGAATAACACTAAATGGAAGATTTTAAGAGATTTTTGTTTAGACAATGCATCTTTAATATGAATGAATATTGAATATGTTTTCATTTTAACTTATTTTAAGTACAAATTTAAAAACAAATAAAGAATCTGCCAGTTCAGTAAGATATACTGTAAATACACTTACATTCTCAGTACAATCTACAAAATTAAGTCTAAGTAACTTTTAAATTTGTGTAATTTACACTGCAGTTCAAAAGTCTGGGGGTGGCAAAACATTTTTAATTGTTTTACTGTTTTTAGTATCTTATGCTCCGCTGTTTGCTTAAAAAAATACAGTAAAGTCAAAAATATTGTGAAATATTATTACAACTGTTTTCTATTTGCAAATATTGTAAAATGTAATTTATTTCTGTGATCAAAGCTAAATTTTCAGCATCATTACTCCAGTCTTCACTGTCTCATGATCCTTCAGAAGTCATTCCAACATGCAATAAGACCAAATCCATGATTAAAAAATGTGTGTGTATGTGTGTATATATAAAGTATGTTCATTTACTGTACATGTACTCAATACTTGGTAGGGGCTCCTTTTGCTTTATACGGGGTCATATGATGCTGCTAAAAAGAACATTATTTTGTGTATTTTGTGTAATAAAATGTGTTAATGCGGTTTAAGGTTAAAAAATAGTCAGTATTTACATGTGGTGTTATCATAAGAGAGCTGTTCATTTTAAATATTGCGGTATATCGTCACACACTAAATTAACACAATATCGATAATTATTGCTTTGAATATCACGGTTATCGTCAATATCACGACACCCCTTATATTTATATATATGTTTTTAGTTAACATTTATTTCATTTCGATATAAAATGTTTCTCATGGTTTTAGTTAATAAACCCCTGATTTGTAGTTTTATAATTTTAACAAATTTCGAAATTTTCAAAGGAATATATACAATATCTTTCTTAGATTTATAGATTTGTTTGTAATATTTTGAAACAATTAAACGACAAATATACTATTTCATTTGTATGGAGCCCTGCACATGACATCCAAGAAAAATAAATAAATCGTGCGCACAATTTACTAATTCGTTCAATTTACTAATTCGGACAATTTATACATTGAGGGAACGAATTAGTAAATCGTGCGCACGATTTAGCCTACTTTTTTTCCTGAATGCCATGTGCGGAGCTCCGTACATTTGTACTGAGGCACAGTAGTTTAGTTGTGATTATCTTCACAGCCTTTCAGACATTATTTCCTAATTAGAGTACTTTTGAATCTCTCTTCTCTTTGTCAGTTGGTCCGGGTCGAGAACAGGAGGAACTGCGGAGGAAGGTGGAGAACGGAGTGAAAGAGCTGTGGTATTTTATTCGCAGCGAGATACAGAAGCTGAGTCACGTGGAGCCGTCAGACAGACAGAAACACACGGAGACGCTGCTGCAGGACCTCGGTCATCAACAGAGGTCAGATATGTACAGTATGATCATGCTGTTTTGTTCCTCAGGGGAATCTGGTCGAGGTCTCATTCAAGGTTTGTCTTTAATTCTTTAGGAGAAATGAAAAGAGACACAAATGAGACATGCTGAGAACTAGGAGACTTCACTTATTCTCATTTAACCTTATTATTGTCTCGGAGAAACAATTCATGTCTCTCTCAAAGCATATTTAGACACATAGTCAAAACAATAATGAAGAACATGAATATTTTTCAATGTATTAATATGTACTGTATTGTGACAAGAGCACATTTACCCTTTAAATTCTTTTTAATGTAATAAGAAAAAAATGTCAAATAATTTTTGTAATGTACAATAAGAAAAAAATGTTTTATTGAAATCATAAAGTCTTAATGAAGCACATGAGTATTTTTTGTATTGCCTTGAATTTAAAAAAATCCTTATGGTATTATTTTAACTATACTAGATGTATACTAGTAGTATAGAAGTTTAGTAAGAAATAATAATAAGAAGAAATAATTTTAAAAAATTATATAAATTAAACGTGCAACAAAAGTATACAATAAAATATATAAAATACACATATTTGTAAATGTATTTTAAATTATACTTATTTTATTTGTGTCTTTTGATCAGCAAGACTGTATTTATTTGAGATAAAATACAGAAAAGCAGTAAAATTGCAAAATATCATTAAAATTTAAATGAGCTGTTTTATTTTTTAATATATTGTAAAATGTAATTTATTCCTGTGATGCGCAGCTGTATTTTCAGCAACATTACCCAGTCTTCAGTGTCACATGATCTTCAGAAATCACTCTAAAATGCTGATTTGATGCTCAAGAAACATTTCTGATTATTATCAGTGTTGAAAACAGTTGTGCTGCTTTATATTTTGTGTATGTGTATATATATATATATATATATATATATATATATATATATATATATATATATATATATATATATATATATATATATATATATAATTGTCAAATGCAAAAAATCTTGCATGTTCCTAAAGCAAAAGATCTTTTATTTATGTAATCTTCTGTTTTTGGGGTGAGTAGGAATGTTCTTGACGGGTTTAATAACATTCAGAATTGGTTTTTGGTGAGTTGGATGATTAAGAATTGATGCGCGTCTCTGGTTTCATCGTTATGAAACAGCTCCAGACACTAATAGTGCTGTAATAGAAATATCGCAGCACTTAATTTTGAGTTATCACCCGCTAGACTAATTACGGACAGAGACGCTGTCAATATCTCATTATCTCAGAGTCTCTCAGACGTTCCATCAGCACATTCACACCTGTTTTTCTGTTTTGACAAAGAGAAGTGTTCGATACACATTTAACACGGTGCTGTTTTCCAGCAGACGGCTCCCTGAGGAGTCTCTCATTGATGAAGTAATAATTAAACTCCTCATACAGCCAGCATATGCTCGTCTGTTTGAGTTAGCAAATGACGCTTTAACAGAATTCATTACTAGTGTCACAAACTCAGTTGTGTTTTGGTCGTTTTGAGATTTTATTTGATTTATTAAAGGAATAATTCATGCAAAAAATAAAATGATCATCAAACATGTTTCAGACCTGTATTACTTTACTGAAAAGATGTACATACTGCTCTTTTATGATTTCATATGATAATATGATTTAGTGTAGCATTTGTACAGTTTGGTTTGACAGGATTGGATTATTTTGATTTCTTAGTTCTGTTCAAAGCGATGCCTCAAACCCAAATGTGACCGGAGGGAGAGTAGAGATAGTTATAATATGGTCAAAATAGGTCAAGTATTGTACCACAAATTATCAGCAGTGCTGCTATTTATCAATTATAGTCCATTACTGAATACAAATTACATGATAAAAAAAATCTATTATGAATTAGAATCATCTTGTATCATATTGAAATAAAATAAAAAATCCTATTCGCTACAGCGCTGGGTAGATTACTTACAAATTGTAGTCTAGTACTGATTACAAATTACATGATAAAAGTTGTAGTTATTATCATAACATTTTAGGTTATATAATCAGGCTACAAAAACAATGCAATATTTTATTTGTTTACCTGCATGTCATGTGAGCATTAACCAATGTCAAAGAACTGTTCACCTGCATGTATGTTACTTAATTATTTACTAATTACCTTAAAATCTCAGAGGTACTTCAAAAAATATAATAGGTGGAAAGTTCAGCTGACAAATAGAAAGCATGGGACTCCCTGCATTACATCTAAATAAGAAAAAAATTAGGAAGAATCAATAAATGTTGTTCACTAACGTACTGTCGTTTTTCAGTAATATGTAATCAATAATAAAAGATTCATTGTCAGCTGATAGAGGAGGATGTTTGAGCGTCTCCTGTGTGCTTCTGTCAGAACCATCATGACGGACCTGCAGGATCTCAGTCAGGCGGACGGAGCAGGAGACTGGAGAGAGAAGGAGGCCAGAGATCTTTCCAGCCTGGTGCAGAACCGGATCTCCTTCCTGCAGGTACAGAAGGACCCTTCCTCCTGCTGTCAGTCTTCTTAAAGTGCAGGGAAAACTGGAAATTGGTGAAATATTATTACCATTTAAAAGAGCTGTTTTCTATTGAAATATCAAAGTTGAATTTTCAGCATCATTACTCCAGTCTTCGGTGTCATTTTAGTATGCTGATTTGCTGCTCATTTATTTGGTGCTTAATTATTATTAATGTTATACTTAATATTTAATGGAAACATTCATTAATGATACATTTTTCCTCTCTCACACTTTGTGCTCCAGAAATGAATCATATCATCAAATCATACAGTTTGTTGAGAAGATTTTTTCTTTTCTTTTCTAAATACAAAAATCTAGTCAAAACTATCTAAAAATCTAAATTGTCTAATATTTCATTCAGTACTGAAAACAGTCAATAAGTTCAATCAAACTTTTTTCAAGTTTTTTAAATTTCCTTTAACCCTAAAACACAATGCAATGTGTAATTCAAAATATGGTTAAAACATATGGAAGCCCATTTCCGCTAGGTATGAAAAACAATGAATGCCTTAAAAAAATTTAAATTATGACTTTGAAAGTCAATTTTTTTTTTTTTTTTTTTTTGTAATTTCATTTTAAATAATTGTCCATTACACTAAGTGTAATCACTTATCATTCTTGTCTGGAACACAAACTAATCGAGTTAGGCTTTAGAGCTGAATTATGTGCAGAAGCAATAAAGCGAACAACACTAATCAAATATATTTTCTGATATGATTCACACTGTACCGTTGTCCCTCTTTGGGACTGTTTCTTTTTTCCCTCCGTTCTCTTTATACTGAGATCTACACTGTAAAAAATACAGAAAAACTGTAAACACATTTACAGCCAAAAACTGTCAATTTTACTGTCTAAAACTGTAATTTACAAACAACTAAATTTGAATGTAAACTAGTAAATTCAAAAACGCACACTGCTATTAAAATCTGTTTTGTACCTTTAACATACTGACAACCATCATAATAATGCAGGTGGTAAAAGAGAAAGCCACATGAAGAATCAAAGCTCATTACAAGTAGCTTCGCCACAAGCAGAAGTTTATATTAATATATAGAGGGTGCACAGAGTCATTCATGCAAACACAAAACACCATCATGGTGACACACATGATACTTAAATAATGCAATAAACTTTCATTAAACAACAGAAGATGTAACATAAAGTCCAAATGTACATAACTGATAACAAAAACTGTTAAAAAAAACATGATTATTTAAACAAAATACTTTCAAATGTGGAGCGTCACGCAGGGAATTCTGGGAATATTAGTTTACAGTTTTTGACCGTAAATTATACATTGATTTCTTTTTTACTTCTAAATACTGTCTAAAAAATTAACAGCATTTTACTGTAAAATTACATTAAATGTCTGGTTAGATCTTTTACAGTTTTTCCCTGTATATAGTACGGGATCTTTCTGTTAACCTATTAACAGTTTTTTTTTTTTTTTTTTTGAAGCATTTTTACAAAATTGTACAGTTAAAATTACACTTATTTTTGACAGTGTATGACTTTATGCCGGTCTATTATTGGAAAGGAAATATTGATATCTTTGTGAGTTTGATTTTCTTTACAAACTACCACAGGTTTCTCTTTGTGAGGTTTGGTTAGCAGTGACTGAAATGCAGCTTTACACACAACTGTGAGTCTGAATGGAGAGGATCTTGAGACTCCAGTAGTTTTAAACAACTGTCTTCTGCTCAGCAGTGGCTTTTTTACAGCTGCCATTACAATACAGTTGATTTGTTTGACAGAAACTTTCCTTAATAAATCTTTATCTGACCAAGATCTTGTCTGCTCTAAGTCACTCACAAATCTTTTGACAGTTCAATAATCTCTATTTGCTTTTCGTGAAATATTGTTTTTGATGCCTTTTGCAAGACATTGCATTGTTTAATACTTTTCATCTTCAGAAAGATCTTTCTTCCTCACCATATTTCATGAGAACTGTGACTTGCTTAATAATGTGGAACAACCTCTTTAAGTAGGGTTTTCATTTACCTAAGAAGACCTGGCAAACTATTGAACAAACCTGTCTGAGATTGAGACCAGTTATCTAAAAAGATGTGAAAAAACCACACAAACAAAAATCTGACTCTTTATTGTACCGAAATCCTATTGATATGTCACTTGCATAATAATTTGGAACGTAGTGTAGTAACAACACTTTTATTTGTATTTTATTTTATTTCATTAAATCTGAATTCATGGAATTTATTTTTTTAAATGTTTTATTTAATTTATTTAGTATTATTTTAATAAATCTGGTTATCATTCAGTACCATGATATATATCAAATACTCTATTGATGGCTGATTTCCATACCATTACTGTACCATAGTACAGTCACAGTATATTTTTGTAAGCGTATGCTGCTCCAGTTTTATGCTCAGGCAGCACTTTGAGGCTTTTTGAGATGAGAGTGCTTCATCTGCTGCCATAGCAAACTCTGTGCCAACACTATTGAATTTGGATTAAGAGTAAAATCTATATAGCCTTCACTCAAAAAAAAAAAAAAAAAAAATCCCCAGACAAATACACTAACATGAAAGAGCCGCCAGACAATTCGATTATCGTAACTCATTTACTCTAATGGCACAATAAAAATGAAAAAGCGTTTCTAAAGGAAAATATAGACAGCTAAAATCTTCCCCTGCTGGACACACAGAATCACTTCATCTCTGGCAAATATGTAACATGATAACTATAATTTCTGCCCAAATAACTGCAGTTATTATTAGTACTGTAATATTATAATTAATATGAGATATCCTCCAAGCAACCTTTTGTTTATTTAAGCAATCAAAAGTTTGAGATCTATACGTTTGTTGATGTTTTTGAAAAATGTTTTTATTTAAAAAAAAATACAGTAAAAACAGCAAAATTGTGAAATATTATTACACTTTAAATTAAGTGTTTTGTGAATATATTGTAAAATGTAATTTATTCCTGTGATGTAAACCTGTATTTTTAGCATCATTACTTCATATTCATTATTTAGTTATTCTTCCTAACTTTACCATGTATTACTATGCCATCTTTCAAACGCATAAAAACGCATAAATTCATGTTATTTCTTATTTAGATGTAATGGAGGGAGTCCCATGCTTTCTATTTGTCAGCTGAACTTCAGTGTGATATGATCCTTCAGAAATCATTCTAATATGCTGATTTGCTGCTCAAAAATATTTCTTAAAATAAATTTAAAAAAATAATCATAACAAATGTTTTTTATTATTATTCTTACTGACCCCAAACAGTTTGTTTTGTTTTGTTTTGTTTTGTTTTGTTTTGTTTTGTTTTGTTTTGTTTTGTTTTGTTTTTGTTTTTGTTTTTGTTTTTGTTTTGTTTTAGTTTGGTTTGGTTTGGTTTTTTGACCCTGCTTTTGCATGGCTGTAGTACCTTATTCACCTTCACTCTTTCCCTGTGGATAAAACATTGGATGAAATAGATGGTCTAATACATCATGCCTCTCATGAAAGCATTTCTGACATCAGATGGGACATAAGTTACAATCTCACTATATGAATCTCCAAAGGGCTGACTGTGTCCCTCTCTGTCTCTGTCCCTCTGTCTCTCTTTATCTGTATGGGTTTCTCTCCAGTCTCTTTGAGACCCTGCTTACATGCAGTGAATGTGATTTAATAATGAAATCAGACAGCTCTCACTGGAGAATATGAACGCATCAGAGATTGTTGCGTAAAGCCTGAAACTTGCACTGAAAACAAGCATTGCATCCTGGTGAAGGGATTGTGGGAAAACAGTCTTCTGAAGTTTAGCATTCATTTTAAGAGTACTTCCTCATCTGTTTTAAAATAAAAAAATATTTTATTTTATTATTTTTGCATGCTATATTGGGACAAATTCATTTAATCTAAAACACACCCTTAATTTTAATTACATGTGTCATTTCTCTTCTTTATTTTTGTGTTTTATATATTTGTTTTTTTATTTTATTTGATTTTATTTTATTTTATGTGCACATGCACATGCAAATTCATTTAATCTAAAATGCAGTCATAATTTTTATTGCATAAATCATTTGTCGTCTTTAAATTTATTATTTTATTTTATGTGTCATTTCTCTTCTTTTTCTAGATTTTTTTTATTTAGACATGCAACATTGGTACAAATTGATTTAATCTAAAATGCTGTCCTTATTGTAATTGCATACAGTATGTAATTTCTCTTCTTCATCTGGATTTTATTTTATTTTATGCTATATTCATACAAATTCATGTAATCTAAACGCAGTGCTAACTGTAATTGTGTATGTCATTTGTGGCTCAGAACCCGCAGGACTGCAGTAAAGCTCGTAAGCTGGTGTGTAACATCAATAAGGGCTGTGGATACGGCTGTCAGCTCCATCACGTGGTTTACTGCTTCATGATCGCTTACGGCACACAGAGAGTCCTGATCCTCGAGTCCCACAACTGGCGTTATGCTCCTAAAGGCTGGGAGACGGTCTTCCGGCCCGTCAGCGACACCTGCACGGATCGATCTGGAGCCACAACCGGACACTGGTCAGGTGAGCGTCAATCCTGCTGTAGGTGTTCAGAGTGAGCAGATCTGAACGTGAAAATGTGTCATTCTGTTTTCTTTCTTACTTATGTCATTGTTTTACTGTCATTGATATTAAACTATTACTATAAGTTACAATTATAATTATAGTTACTATAATGGATACAGTACTATATTATTAGTTTTTGTTAATATTTTAAATGATCTTTTATTTTTATATATTATATTTTCACTTAAAGTATTTTCCTTTTTTTGACATTATTTATTATTTATTTTTAAAATATATGCATTTTAATTAATTTTTATTATTATTTTATTTAGTTTTAGAATATTTTTTTCTTTTTTCTTTTTTCTTTTCTTTTTTTTTTTTTTTAGTACTTACACTAAATTAAATGAAAATTTGAATGTTGCCTTGACAACTAGCTGATATTTATTTATTTATAAGTTAAGTTTTAGTTTAGGTTAACTATGACACTGTTATGGTGAAAGTGGCTATTTACCACTGCTTTAGATTTGGCTCATTCAAAATTATATTGTTTTTAATGTTAGTTTTACTGTTTTGAATTTAATAAAAAAAATAATAATTATTATAATAATAATCAAATGACAAATGAACAAAAGTCTCTTTTGCTCACCAAGGCTGCATTTATTTGATTAAAAATAAAGTAAAACAAGAGTAATATTTTGGAATATTATTGCAATTTAAAATAGCTGTTTGTAATATATTGTAAAATGTAATATATTCCTGTGATCAAATCAGAATTTTCAGCATCATTACTTCAGTGTCACAGGATCCTTCAGAAATCATTCTAATATGCTGATTTGCTGCTCAAGAAACATTTCTGGTTGTTTTTCAGGATTCTTTGATGAATAGAAAGTTCAAAAGGACAACATTTATGTGAAATAGGAATTTTATGTAACATTATAAATGTAGATAATGTCATTTTTGGTTAACGTAATGCATCCTTGTTGCATAAATGCATTAATTTCTTTCAAAGAATCTTGTTCAAATAATCTTTTGGACAGTAGTACATTTCATTTTTAATTTGCTTTAAATTTATAATCTAAAGAACAATATAGAAACCATTTTTCTTGAATTACCAGTGAAGCCAACATAACATTAGACTTTGCTAGTTTAGTTTTGCAGTAGCATCTAAATGTATTCATGTTTGCAGATCTCCCTAATTAAAATACATGTTTATCTGTGTTCTCTGATTGCATTGATTTAATTGTTTTTCGCTTTCCTTCTAATTAATTTTAATCTGTTTTTAAATGAACACAACTCTCATTTCAATCTTTTTTAAATTAACTTGTGAACTGATTGTAATCTTTATTCTTTTTATGCCAATTAAGCACCACTGTGTATGAAATGCACTTTAAGTTACTTCAGGCCTGTATTTTTAATTTATGCGTCAGCATTTTCTACTGTAAAACTGTTGTGTGAACTAGTTGAGTCCACTTCTCTAATGTTCTTAATGCTAAATAGACAAAGTGTGACGCTCTAGTACAAGACGGATATTTAAGCATAATGAGGACATGTGAAACTTTCCTCTCTTCTTTGTGTCCTAATTATTACAGCCGAAGATCTGTTGAAGAAATAGATTATCTGAGGATTCTCGTCAAAACCCATTCTAGCCGCCAGAAACCAGAAGCATGAAGAAGAGCTGCGAGTGCTCTTACATAAGCCTAGGAACTGCTTGGGAGTTTTTCTTAAATATTTCATGCTTTAGCTAATTAAAATTTCAAGCATACTCCGATCACATGTGCACTTGCTGGTGGAAAGGCCATAAAGCAGCCGCTGTTGTTGTGTGGTAATTGTTAGGGAGAGTTTTAATGAGCTGCTTGCCAGTTGGTTTGCGGTCAGGAACGTTTTGCTGCTTTAACGCTCATAATTAGCAGACATAACTTGTTTTTTAACAAACGATTAAAACAAAGCCGCTGTCAGACTTGGTTAATTTGTGGTTTGTGTGTTTCTAAACTCAGTTTGAGTTCGAGTTAGGTTAATCAGAACCATTTCATTTCTCCAATAAAGGTGTGAGAGGAAAGTTCAGCCAAAAATGAACTTGGTGTCATTATTTACTCACTCTCATGTTGTTTCAAACTTTATTTATTCGGCATAACACAAAAAGAGATGTTTAACAGCTTTCACTGCTGTTTTCTTTAAAAATAAAGGGAATGTGGACAGATTCTCCAAAAATTTGCATCATGGATGTGCAGCTGACAAATCTGCAGCAACTGCATGATGCTGTCATGTCATTATGAACCAAAATCTCTGAGGAATGTTTACAACACCTTGTTGAATCTATCCCATGAAGAACTGAGGCAGTTCTGAAGGCAAAAGGGGGTCCAATCTGGTACTAGCAAGGTGTACCTAATAAAGTGGCCAGTGAGTGTATAGTTTATTATCATCAGCATAACAGTGGAAACTAATCCCGTATTTTCTAATAATATTACCAAGGGGCAACATGTATATTGAAAATAGCAGAGGACCTAGGACAGATCCTTGTGGCACTCCACACGTTACTGGTGATAATTGAGATGTCTCCCCGTTTAAATAAACAAAGTGGTAGCGATCGGACAGGTGGGATCTAAACCATCATAGGATCTTTATTATTATTATTTATTTTATTTATTATTTTATTTATTTTTATGAGGGACATACCATTTGTAAGTTGTGCACAAACATAATTTTTGAGAGCTAAAAAATACTTTTTGGTTTGTTCATCACACAGATAGTATATGGCTTTAGAAGACTATATTAAAACAAATATTTTAAAACTTGTTACTTAAAATTACAATATATTTGTCATTTTTAATGCATTTTTGGAGGCATCCATCCCTATTCACTTTTATTGTTTGAAAAAGGGCAGCATGAACAAGATGTTCAGATCTATTTCTGCTATTTTCTGTAAAATTGGAAGTTGTGCACAAACGTAAATCAGAATTGAGAACACAAAATAATGACTTTTGGGTTTGTCACACTGCAGCTGAGGGTGAGTAAATGATTTGTATTTTTGTGAGCTCTCTGTTTATCTGCAGAATAAACATCCGCAGCTCCTGCTGCTCTGGTTCTATCTCTTGGCCTGTGTGTTTTTGTCCCTCTGTGTTTCTCTGGAGGATGTTTGTGAAAGGACTGCGGGTAAGTGACCTGTTTAATCTGACTTGTCCAGACTTCTGCCCCGAGACCAGAGCCAGTCATTCCAGCACCAGGGAGAGCCGGTTTCTTTTGTGTGCAAGCGCTGAGACAGGTCACCTTGCCACGCAAAACCCGGCGACTTTTGAAGAAACTCGCCTGCGGAGCACTTTGGGAATATGTCTTCAGATCAAAGTCTCTCTGGTTTCCTCTTGCGCTCTCGTCCTTCCTCTGCCCAGTGTAACGCAGATGGCACCATTACATCTAGTCAGGCTTTATTTCTCAGGGGTGACTTTGTATTGTCACACATAAAGCATGCCACACTTTAATGCAGTTAAACGCTACACAAGACATCTGCATCAAACATTTATGAGAAACCTGTGGCATGCAGGTCAAGCATTTATTTATGGTTAGTGCATGAAAATCCACTGAGATGCAGTAAACTCAAGCTGAGAAAAAAAAATCTTACTTGGTCTTCTTTCCAGTACAAATATTTAAACCATCAAAGCAAGATACATTTACTTGAAAAGCAAAATAACTTGAGATATTGCTGCTATATTACTAAGATAAGTCTTCTGTCTGAAAAATGTATCAAAATTAATTGAGTTCATTGTTAAACAAGAAAAATATCTGGCTATCAGGTCAGAAAAATTAACTTAATTCTAAGTGGAAAAATTATTATTTTTCTGACCCCTTTGGCAGATATTTTTTCTTGTTATATTCAGAAAAATAATAATTTTGTATTGCTTTCCAGTAAAAATATATCATATACATTAACTAAATTAAATGAATTAAATTAAATGACCATTATGTCTATTAGATATTAAGTTTTGTTTTATTTATTTATTTATTTATTTATTTTATTTATTTATTTATCAGCAATAATGAAATGAGTTTGTGTTTAAAACAAGAAAAATATATATTTTAGTGTGGTAAAATAAAATAACAAAATAAATAAATAAAATGAAATAAAAAATAATAATATAAAGCCTGAATTCGGTGGTAAATCAGGATTATTTTTCTCATCCACTGACAATTTTTTTCTTGTTTTAAGCAAAAACTTGCTTAATTTTGATATCTTTTAAAGAAAAGATAACTTAATATTTAAGTATTTAAGTTAGATATTTTTACTGAAAAACAAGACAGATATACTGAACATGTGTGATATTTTTCAGATTCTTTTGGCAGATTTTTTCTTGTTTTTTCTTTTCTTTATTTTTTCTTTATTATTTCTTGTTAAATATCTTAACATTCCTAAATAAAGATACTTTTACTTAAGAAATAAAATGACTATTATGTTTCTTACTTTTTATGTCTTGTTTTCTGAAAAATTATACCAAAATTAAATGGTTTTATGCTTAAAATAAGAAAAATATCAGTCAGTTTGGTTAAAACTAAATAAATAAATGTATCAAAGTATGTCAGTTTATGTAAGGGAGTTTATGATTAAAACGGTGAAAAATGTATCTTGTTTTAAGAAAAATCTATGTTTATCTATGTTTTAAACAAAAACCTGCTTGGTCTTGATAAATGAATGTTGATTTAAAAATATAGATATTTGTACTGGAAAACAAGACCAAAAAATAAATGTTAATAAAATGTTCCAGGTTCTTACATTTGTCTACCATAAACAGCTACTAGCTAATAAACTATATCACATAATAAAGAATTCAGCACAAAAGCATGTTTGCAGCTGTATTTTTCATCATTTAGCAGCAGGAGCAGCAGTGTTGGTGTTGTTCTGAGCACACAGGTGCACTCAGACAGATGCTGATAAGAGTGAGCTATTGTCTTCAGGTGCGGCCACTGCCTTCTTGTTAAAAAACATGAGTTTTCTCATGCAAATTGGACATTGTCTTTGTTTTTACCTCGGCTAGATGCATTCCGAATTGGTTGTGCTTTAAACAATGGTTTGTCATTTGTATCAAACATTTGCATGCATCTTGAAATATTGATAAATGGGTTGAGTGAGCAGTGCCAGGTTGAGCTACTTGATGCTAATGCTGCGGCTCTCATCCAAATTCTGTTGAGCTTCCTACCCTGAAAGCATCGTTGGCAATGCAGCTTCCACATAGCAGGCAGCTAAATGCTTTGTTTTGGCCATTTTGGCAGCGCTGCATGAATCTGAAATCCCTGAATGCATCGTGATTTGCTCAGTATATTATTCAACAAAAGATTGATACACCGAAATGTTTCTTCCAATTAAAAATAAACTGTTTCACCCCGTATTTATCATTTCACCCAGTGTTCTAGTATTATTTCACCTGTTATTTCACTTCTAGCAAAATTAAAACGATGCCATCACTTATGGAAGCCTGTTTCTGCCATGAGAAAAATAAAAGGGTAATTGACTTTTGTCTCGCAATTCTTGGTTTATGTTTTTTTTATTTTTGCCAATTCTGAGTAGCTTTTCTCAGAATTGTGATATAAAAAGTCGCAGTTCTCTTATTTTTATTCAATGGTATGTAGGGGAAAAAAATTGTATGAGATGAATGTAAGAAAAAAGTCATGAATTTATCTTGCAATTCTTTCTTTTTTTTTTGGTCAGAATTTTTTTTAAGGTGTGCACAAATGTAAAGTTTAAGTTTTAAGAGCTGAGAATACATAATTTGGGTCTGTTCATCACTACTGTATATATATATTTGCAGTTTCCCTATTTTTATATTTTTTATGCATTTTCTGCATTGCATGGAAAAGGGCAGCATTCACAAGTCATTTCAAACTTTATTTCTGCTATTTTCTGTAAAATGAAAGTAAATGTAGACAGACTCTGTTGAATTCCAAAAATGACAACAAAAAAACTCCATAAAATGGTGTTGTGTGCTGTTTTTAAAATGTTCTCAAGTCATATGTTCAATTTATATGAGGAACTTAATTTATATGAGTTGTGCGCAAATGTAAATAAGATTTGTTTGATTGCAACATATAATAATTGCTGTTAATAGTGTTCATTGTCTGTCTGATTATGTCTTTAATTGATTTTTCCATACATTTCTGCCATATGTACATTAACTGACAGTCAACACTGATACGCTACTACTAAATATATTGTAGAAACGTTGCTTTGCAACGATTTGTATAGTGAAAAGCGCTATACAAATAAACTTAAATTAAATAGAATTTAATTTAATTGAACTGAATTTTATTTAATTGAATTGGAGAGCTGAAAATATTGACTTTTGGGTTTGTTCATGACACAAATGCTATCGTATGGCTTTAGAAGAATACAGAAAACAAATATTCAATATATATATGGATATTTTGATGCATTTTGCAATGAAAGTGAAAGTTCTTAAAATGACAAAAAAGCACCATAAAAGTGGTCCATACGATTTGTGTGTGCTGTTTGTCAAATCTTAATCATATGTTAATTGTATTTTTAATCATTCTAATATGTTGCTGCTCAAGAAAAAAAATTCTTATTGAAAACAGTTTTTGCTGCTTAATATTTTTGTGGAAAAACAATTCAATGTTTAGGGTATATAAGATGTTAAAAAAGCTGCAATGATTTGCATTGAATTTATCAAATGTGACAGTAAAGACATTTATAATATTACAGAAGATTTCTGTTTCAAATAAATTATTTTCTTTTGAACTTTCTACCCATTAAAGAATAATGAAAATAAACGTATCAATGTTTCCACACACACACACACACACACACACACACAGACACACACACAAGATATATATATATATATATATAATCTTGATCATTTCAGAGTTTTGACCATCAGTGTATGTATTTGTGTGTTGGTTAGGATGTTAAAAGCTCACTAACAGTAGAAAAGGTTTGGAACAATGTGCATAATTGAATCAACCATCAAAATGTTGCTATGATGTGTTTCTCTACAGGTGAGGCTCACGACCGGGACGTTCAGGTGGTGGAGCTGCCCATCGTGGACAGTCTTCACCCCAGACCTCCGTACCTCCCGCTCGCTATCCCAGAAGACCTCGCTCCCCGACTGCAGCGTCTCCACGGCGACCCGTCCGTCTGGTGGGTGTCTCAGTTCGTCAAATACCTGGTCCGTCCTCAGGCCTGGCTGGAGAAGGAGATCCAGGAGACCTGTGTCAAACTGGGCTTTAAACACCCCATCATTGGGTGGGTGTTTCTCTTGTCTTATTTGTCTTCTCACATTTCTTTCCGTCTGTCTGCGTGCGTGCGTGCGTGCATGTGTGTTTTTATCTGCGCCCATGGTGGATGTGTCTGGGTGGGTGTTTCGCTGATAAAACACTGCGAGATAAAGATGGCACATGATAACATGAGTGAACATGACTCACAATCACGATGAAATTGAGCATAAAAGAGAATTAAATGATTGTGGCCCCATAGGAAGCACCATTGTCTCTTGACAGCACTGTGAAATGTAATAACCCAAAAAATATAATAGAGTAAATCTTTAGTGAATCATAGAGATCAGCGGAAAAGAGAGAGATAGACAATTACTAATGCGTTTGGTGAACAATACTTGATTTCTGCTGTTTTTGCAGTTGTTTCTGAAACATTGGATTTTGGATTGGTGCAAAAAAAATAAGCTCTGAGACCAACAAATGTTTAGGATTTCTACACATTTTGTTCACCATAATTTCCACAAACAAAACTTCTATTTTGAAGTCTAAATACAATTAGCAAATACACATTTATAATATAAATTATTTTTGTTTATTTATTTATTTATTTATTTATTTTATGCAGTTTTGGAGCTTGTCAGCATTCATCACTTTTCACTGTATGCTAAAGGGCAGCATGGACAAATAGTTTTTGGATTTTTTTTCTTTTTTAATTCATGACATTCATTTAATTCAAGTCATGTTATGATTGAAAAAGGTTAGAATGCAAACCTTGGAAAATGCATGATGCAAAAGACAAGTGTTTATTTTGGTTGCATGTTCATAATGTGACCCTGGACCCCAAAACCAGTCATAAGGGTCAATTTTTCAAAACAGAGATTAATGCATCTTCTGAAAGCTGAATAAATACACTTTCCTTTGATGTATGGTTTGTTAGGAGCACAATATTTGGCCGAGATACAACTGTTTGAAAATCTGGAATCTGAGGTTGCAAAAAAATCAAAATATTGAGAAAATCCCCTTTAAAATTGTCCAAATGAAGTTCTTAGCAATGCATATTACTAATAAAAAATTGTTTAAATATATTTACAGTAGGAAATTTACAAAATATCTTCATGGAACATGATCTTTACTTAATATCCTAATGATTTTTGGCATAAAAGAAAAATCAATAATTTTGACCAATACAATGTATTTTTGGCTATTTCTACAAATATAACCCAGAGACTTAAGACTGGTTTTGTGGTCTAGGTTCACATATGTGATATGAATCATTAAATTAATAAAATTAATTTATTAATTATGATATGAATCAGTAAATTAATTTACATATTTTCATGTTTAAGACTAGATAAGTAGCTCAAACAGTAAAGTACAGCACTAGCAACGCCAAGGTCATGGGTTTGTTTCCCATGGAATCCATAAACTGATCAAATTCCCAACTTATGTTTGGGTTTGATAAGTGCTTAAATACAGAAAGCATAATCCATTTAGCAAACCAAAAATAAATGCATAAATTCGCAAATCATTTTTTATCAATTTATTTAAGTGCATAAATGTATAAGTCAATGCATTTGGCAGATGCTTTTATCTAAAGTGACCATACAACACAAAATGTTTGCATTACAGTTCAATATAGGATTTCCAGTGAGGCACCAAATGGATGATGCAAAGCAGGTTAAACTCTTTACACAGTCCTTCTCACTTACCCTACTAAATCTCAGTTGAGCAAATAAACATAGCTACTACAAACTACATTGAAGAAAACTTACTTATGACCTATCAGATGAAAAATGAGGGGCCAATGGTTTCTATAAAAAGAAGCGGATAAATCCAGTTTTTCTTACAGCGTCCACGTCAGACGGACAGATAAAGTTGGGACGGAGGCCGCGTTTCACCCCATAGAGGAGTACATGGTCCATGTGGAGGAACAATTCCAGTACATGGCTCAACGTGGCCAGGTGGATAAAAAACGAGTGTATTTGGCCACCGACGACCCCTCGCTGTTACAGGAGGCAAAAACCAAGTGAGTTATGATAAGTCCTTAAAGGGTCATGAAACAACAGTTTTGAAAAATGTTTCAACAAACCGAAAAAAGTTCAGGGAAAGATGGGAAACAAACTACAGAACAACGACTAATGATTAAAGTAGATTTTGTTTTGCTCTCAGTTAAGAGCATGAAAGCTTTCCTCAAATGTGTTCTGCATTTCACCGCTGCTTTCAGCAAATTGAACAAATATATTAAAGCTCACACTACATTACACAAATACACTTATATCAAGTGAGAGCTAGAAGCTAATGCACAGCAGTCATCTCAATTAATTATAGTTTGCAATTTATTTTTAAGATTGTAATAAAAAAAGTTTTTTAGTTTTCAATTTTTTTATGTACAGTATTTGTTTAAAATTGATTTGATTATATTTATATATATATTTACAACCCCTGGCAAAAAGTATGGAATCACCCTTCTCAGAAGATGTTCATTCAAATGTTTAATTGTGTAGAGAAAAAACCAAGCACATATATGCCACAAAACAATTTTCACTCAACAAAACAATATTCTGGCTGTATAAAACACTTAAAAAAACAACAAAGAAAGATAACTATAGTCAATTACAAGTGTTTTTACAGATCAAACAGAGGAAAAAAATATGGAATCACACAAATCTGAGGAATATTATATGGAATCACCATGCACTTTGCATTTCTAAAACAAACACCTGTATCTGATTACAACTGCTAATTAGTCTGCAGTTAAAAAAGAGTGCTTGCACACATTAGTGATGTGTTGAACCAAGATGATTGACATAACTCATGGCTCCAACACGAGAGCTGTCAGTTGAAACAAAGGAGAGGATTATCAAACTTCTCAAAGAAGGTAAATCTTCACGGATGTTGCAAAAAATGTTGGTTGTTCCCAGTCAGCTGTGTCTAAAATCTGGACCAAGTACAAATCAAATGGAAAGGTTGTAAAAGGGAAGCGTACTGGTAGACCAAGAAAGACATCAAAGCGCCAAGACAGAAAACTTAAAGCAATATGCCTTGAAAACAGAAAATGCACAACAAAACAAATGAGGTACAAATGGGCAGAAAGTGGAGTTCATGTCTGTGACCGGACTGTAAGAAATCGCCTAAAAGAAATGGGATTTACATACAGAAAAGCCAAACGAAAACCATCATTAACATCTAAACCGAAAAAAACAAGGTTTCAGTGGGCTAAAGAAAGACAATCTTGGACTGTGAATGACTGGATGAGAGTTATATTCAGTGATGAATCTGCATTGGGCAGGGTGATGATGCTGGAACTTTTGTTTGGTGCCGTTCCAAGGAAATTTATGAAGACAACTGCCTGAAGAAAACATGCAAATTTCCACAATCATTAATGATATGGGGTTGTATGTCAGGTAAAGGTATGGGAGAGATGACAGTCATTACATCTTCTATAAATGCACAAGTTTATGTTGAGATTTTGGACACTTTTCTTATTCCATCAATTGAAAGGATGTTTGGTGATGGTAGCATCATTTTTCAGGATGATAATGCATCGTGCCATAGGGCAAAATCTGTGAAAACATTTCTACAGGAAAGACATATAATGTCAATGGCATGGCCTGCAAATAGTCCGGACCTCAATCCAATTGAAAATCTGTGGTGGAAATTAAAGAAAATGGTCCACGACAAGGCTCCAACCTGCAAAGCTGATCTGGCAACTGCAATAAGGCAAAGCTGGAGACTGATTGATGAAGTATACTGTTTGTCATTAGTTAAATCCATGCCTCAGAGAATTCAAGCTGTTATAAAAGCCAGAGGTGGTGCAACAAAGTACTAGTAGTGTTTTTATTTGGTGATTCCATATAATTTTCCTCAGATTTGTGTGATTCCATATTTTTTTCCTCTGTTTGATCTGTAAAAACACTTGTAATTGATTATAGTTATCTTTCTTTGTTGTTTTTTTTAAGTGTTTTATACAGCCAGAATATTGTTTTGTTGAGTGAAAATTGTTTTGTGGCATATATGTGCTTGGTTTTTTCTCTACACAATTAAACATTTGAATGAACATCTTCTGAGAAGGGTGATTCCATACTTTTTGCCAGGGGTTATATATATATATATATATATATATATATATATTAATAAAAAGGTATAATTGCAATTGTTACATTTTATTAAAATTATATAATGATAAAACACATCCATCTAATAAGGCATTTATATCCTCATTGTCAACATCAAAGACACAATGAAGATTTTAAACTTGGAAGCCAAAAAAGTGAAGAAAAAAAATAACTCAGAATTTACCAGTTTTTTTACTACCATTTAAATTACAGATGCTAACATTGTCTTCTATGATGTGAAACTCTGGAAAAAAAAATCTCAAAATGTAGTTTTGTGTTTCAAGTTAAAGTTCGGTCACATCTCAAATTGGCCTCTTCTAATATTTAAAATGTAATATTAGATTTAAAATTGTACAAATTATATCCAATATTCTGTGTTTTGCAGGTACACAGACTATGAGTTCATCAGTGATAACTCCATTTCTTGGTCAGCGAGTTTACATAACCGATACACAGAGAATTCACTCAGAGGTGTCATCCTGGACATCCACTTCCTGTCCCAGACTGACTTCCTGGTTTGCACCTTCTCCTCACAGGTACATCTATAATTGTTTATTGTATCAGTAACATTTTACACAATAAGGATTCATTTGTTAACATTAAGTACACTGGTAAACATGAACAAACAGAAAAAAAAATTCTACAGCATTTGTTAATCTAAATGTTAATCTAATGGTTTTCTGACTTTGATTTTCTCCTTCTATCAATAATTAATCTATTAAACATAAAAGTAACTACATAAAGTCATTAAAAATAATGCAGTGTTATTTCAGTATCACTGAGATCCTGTTAGTTTTTAAATCAGTTTTTACTTTTGTGTTTGTTTTAGACATTTTGTTGTTTTCTTTTTCTTTTTTTGTAGTTTTTGTTTATGGGTGTGTGTGTCTATAGTTTTTACATCATTTTTATTTTAGTTTTAGTTTGTTATTTCAGTACACCAAGTTAAGTTAAACTAAATTAAAACGAATAGAAATGTTGCCTTGGGAATTAGCTGAAATAAAATATATATATATTTTATTTAATTTCAGTTAATGTTTATTTCATTTCAAGAAATGCAATTTTTTATGGTTTCAATCTCAGTTTTAGTTAAGCATAATAACTGTGCATTGAGGCAGAGAAAATCTGCTTTGTTATTAAAATAATGTCAAAATGCAAAAAGATTTATAATAGTCTTAAAACATTTTCATTAATAAAGGTTCATTTATAAACAATATTTTTGTCATTTTGAAATCATCAGTTTGTAATCGCAGTAATGGTAGACAATTATTGTTACTAACACAACAATATAATTAATAAATGCTGTAAAAAAATAAATTATTGCTATTGTTAGTTCATACAGTATTTATGGAGCCTGCACTTGACATGCATACAGAAATAGATTTATTGTGGTAATACAGTAAATTAATAATTTGTTCCCTCGTTTTAGTAAATGGTGGCCACATTGAACAAATTTAATTAAAGACTAATTTAAAGAAAACAAGATGACTAAGGAACAAGATAAACTAAAATGAGAGAATTTTTTTTTTATATACATATTTGTGGGTGGGGGGTGGAGGAGCTTCGTACTAATGCATTGACTAATGTTAACTTTATTTTAAAGAATTGCCATTTTACTTTGTCACTTTTTGTTTTTCCCGCCCAACAGATTTCTGACTTTGTTCTTCTGGTTCTATCAGGTGTGTCGTGTGGCGTATGAGATCATGCAGACTCTTCATCCGGATGCCTCTGCTTTCTTCCGCTCTTTGGATGACATCTACTACTTCGGTGGACAGAACGCGCACAACCAAATCGCCATCTACCCACACCAGGCACGCACGGTGGAGGACATCCCAATGGAGCCTGGAGATGTCATCGGAGTGGCCGGAAACCACTGGGATGGCTACTCTAAAGGGGTCAACCGCAAACTGGGACGCACCGGCCTCTATCCGTCCTATAAAGTCAAGGAGAAGATCGAGACGGTGAAGTATCCCACTTACCCTGAAGCAGACAAGCTGCTGAGCTTATAGAACAACACATTAATAATTAACGCATGGACGGCTGAACTTGCCATGCACTGGATAACAGACACTCAAAGAGATGTATGCGTGTGTGTATTTATAGGATGGACACACCTTTTTGGTTTGCAAAAGGATCTCATAAACTGCTGTGGACAACAAGAGCCTTTTAAACAGCACTCAGATCAGCAGAAGCTAATGATAAAAACTTTTTTTTAATTGTTTTAATGTTTTTTTAAAATATTCTCTTGCCTTTTTTGTCACTTTCTCTGTCCTCAAACTGGAGTGAATCTCAAAGAGGTCACATTTCACCCACAAAATCAACAGAAAAAGTAAGAAATTATATTTTGCATTAGGAAAACGAAGCCTATTTGAATATTTTGCATTGACATTCATTTTCATGAAGTACAAAAAAGGTCTGGACTCTAAAATAATATTTATTAATTAAAAGCAGGGGATAAAATCTAATACAAACGTTTCAGCTTATTTTCATACAATTATTTTCCTCTTATTGTCATAAAAATTGAAAATTATTTTGTAATTTATTTATTTTTGTTATATTTATAATTTATTTATTATTGCATTTTGTTAGGTCTATAATATATGATTATATAATTAGAAAAATATTTTTTCGATTCTTCTTTTTTTTATACTTTCTTTTACTTAACCTGATTAAATTAATCACAAACTCAAAGCATTCTGAGACATTAATGCAAATGTATTTATTTATTTAGTGTTTATTTATTATAATTGTCTATAAATTTAAATGTATAATTATGTTACATTTATTTATAATTATATAATATATTTTTTGCATGATGGTAGTATTTGATATACTGCTTTTTATTTTTGCTGATATAAATAAAAAAAAAATAAAAAAAAAATGTTTATATACATTGCAGGAATGTGAATTGCAGGGGGAAAATTTGCTTATTGTTAAAATAATGTCAAAACAATTAATTGTCCTAAAACAGGCCTCATGCTCTCCATGCAAAATGTAATTTCTATATTGCATTCTTTTGATTTATTGGTGTAATCTGATTCACATCTGTCAGACTTCACTCATCACGCTGTGCTCTTAAGTTCTTTATCTGTCTTCAGTCCGTATATATGTGTTTATGTGTGTGTTCACAAAGATTGTTTGTGCGATTTATTTATTGTGCATCCACAGCGGTGCCTGAAATTAAAGGAAAAAGCATTATAGAACTTTAATATATATATATATATATATATATATATATATATATATATATATATATATATATATATATATATATATATATATATATATATATATGAATTCTTAAATAGGTGTAACTTCACAGTTTACCATGATTATCAAATTACTCCTTGTTAGTGAACCCTAAAGCATTTGGACATTTTCCAAAATAACAAAAAAATAAATAAAATAATTTGAAGTACTAGATTTTTAGTCAAATTTTAGATGTTATGATTTATAAACATGATCTCATTGGAGATTCATAAGTATTGTTATGTAAAGTGACTCTACACATTTTTACAATTGCACAGATAAATACATTACAACATTACACGTAAATGTTTTCATGCATGAACTGATATAATGTGCACATTGAGTGCAATGCAAGTTGCTTTGAATAAAACAAATTTAATATAAAAATAATTTAGCACAAATACAATTTTAGTTTAAAGGTCAAAATTGCAAATGTACTTTACACACAAATACTTATGAAAACGAATGAGATCACTCTAGAATCAAAAGGTTACAAAGTGGAATTAACCAAATCATTTTTGGTTTAATGTTCATTAAGCATTTTTTCTTTAAATATGAGACTATAACCCCCAGGAATTAATTGTGTTTTTGCATTGTATGGAGAAATGGATGTGATTGAAAAGTCACTGTAGGTTAAAGGCTTTGCTGATGTGTTAGAAACATTAATGGTTATTGTTGCTGTGATTACAAACTGATGATTTAAAAATGACTAGATGCTCTTTAGAAATGGTTTCTGAATGAAGCTGAAGGCATAACCAAAAGTTCTTTCAGCTTTCATCGTTTCTTTATTTTTATTGACACGATTTGTCTGTTTATTTGCTGCTTTCAACTCTGAAATGAACTCGGAGTTTAACTTTCTTTTGTAATGAAAGCAAATAATGTTCACTTTGTCTGCGAGACCTTTTTCACTTATTTTGTTTTTGGGTTTTGTCTTCTATAAACCCACTGATCGATTAAAGTGGAGAAATCTGATTGGCTGATGTGTTCCTTCAGATGGTTGTGGGTCTGCAGGCTTTTCACTGCACTGATCAATGGTTCCTTTCATCAATGTTCAGGTTTAATGTGCCTGCATGACATGAATGCCTCAGATCAGTGCTTTGTGACCAACCTCTAGCAGGTAACTCTTTTGTTTAATTGTGATACTTCCATGCATCTTCCATGCATCCTGTGCTCAGGCCATACAAGAGTTTCTTCATGGAACAGATTTGGTGAAATGTAGCATTTTTTTATCAGCTGTTTGGAACCTCATTCTGACGGCACCCATTCACTGTAGAGTATCCATTGGTGAGCAAGTGATGGAATGCTACATTTCTCCAAATCTGATGAAGAAACAAACTCATCTACATCTTGGATGACCTGAGGGTGAGTAAAGTTTCAGCAAATTTTCATTTTTGGGTAAACTATTCCACAAATACATTTTTAATTTGTATCTAGGTCCCATTGTTTTGGATTATAATTCATCCTAGGTTTACTTGCTCATGGATTATGACTTTGCACAGAGTTGTTAAGTGTTTCTGTTACAGCAGTCTCATGTTATATCTTCAAACATTTCCACAGACTTCCATGCATTTTACTGCAAACATATTTGTGTTTGATTTTATGCTCATCACAGATGCTGTCCACAGAGCTGAACTTGTATTGAACCTGGAAAAATCCTTCAAACAGTACTCATGCAGTGATTAAATGAGCGATAAACCATCACGTTATCTGAGGGCACTTTGATTAGAAGCCGTGAGAGTGCTGCCCTGTAACCTTTTTTTCTGAATGGATCTTAGTTTGGTTAATTATTCTGTTAATTGGCCACCAGTCCCTAGTGTCTTGTGTTCAGATTTATTTTGATCTGTTTCGCTCCTTCCGTTTATTTAGAGCCTGAGCTGTTTCGGCATTAGAGAATCAGAGCTGACAGATACTCTTTACAGTATTACAGGAAAAGTTCATGCAATAATTCTGTCATCATTTACTAATCCTCATATTCCAAATCCATAAGACTTTCCTTCTTACACTGAACACAAAAGGAGATGTTTCCTGTTTTACATTCAGTTAACGTGTATCACTTTTTTATCGACATTTTGGCAATATCCATTATATTTATATATTTTATCTGAAATATGGGTCAGAATGTTGATTGAATTTTTTTTTATCTCTCTCCATAGGAACAATAATTTTAACCAAACGATAAAATCTAGATTTAAAAGAATAATTAAAACTTTAAAAAAAAAAAAAAATTAACAGCTCTCACTAAATCAATTAAATTAATATTTATTCATTTATTTTTCATTTATATGCATTTGCATGAAAAAACATTAATAAACAGCAATATTTATCTAAATATGTTTTACTAAGTCATTTTAACAAAAAATGCCACACAATGGACATTTCTGAGTGAATTAGGATACACAAAGCATTGAATCGATTCACTTCAATCTGATTCACATAAATCAAACTGACTCCTTAATGCACAAATGAGATCTGAGGGAAAATATGGAAGAAAATTTGACATGGAGGTGAATAAATGATGACATTTCATTTTTGGTAAACTATAAACACAAATAGCTGCTCTGGGTCTTTGACTAACCTGTAGGCCTACATTTGAAAGGATAGTTACTCAGCTCTTTACTCGATGTTAATCACACTGGTTACCACCCTGTGATTTGCCAGCAATTGCGTGATTGCATGAGCCTAAACTGTTTTTATGGATTTGTGAAATCTAGACTCACAAATTGAAAAGTGTGTTCCAGCGCAGAGGAAGGTTTGCTATCAGCTTGCCATGAACCTGCTGTGATGACCATTAGCACGCAGCTGCGGTCCGCGCGAGATAACCGGTGATTTAGAGCTCTCTCTCTCGTCTTATCGCTTCTGCTCAAAGCCATCTGTCTCCGTCCACAGCCTTTGATAAAACTGCAGGCGTGTGCATGTTCCCGCCGCATATTTATGCGTTTTCCAGATGTCTGTGTTTACTAAAAAACCATTTGGAATCCCATTAGATAGTTTCACGGCACGTTTAACAGCTCAAAATCAGGTGTCAAGTGAGTTTCATGTTCTAGATCAGGATTAAAGGACTAGAAGTTGTCATCATTGTCGTTTTAAACCTGGAAGCTTGTTCCAGCCACAGAATAGACTCAAGGGTAATTGCAGCTATTTATTTCACAATTCAGACTTTATTTCTCAAATTCTCAAAATTGCGAGATATAAATTCAGACTTGTGAGATATAAACTCAGAATTGTGAGACATAAATGCAGAATTGTGAGATATAAACTCTTGAAAAAGCAGTCAGAATTGCGAGATGTCTTTTTACTAAAAAGCTATTTTGCAGAACTTGTTGTTCTACCATCTGAAAGAGTCTGTCAGACAGTAAACTTTCAATAAAAATGCTGCAACAGCAAACATGAAAGTTGTTGGAGATCTTCAAACTTTAAAAAGTTTGTTCTATACACACGCACACACAGACAAGCAGCAGACGGTCCCCAGACGACCCAGAGTGCTTCAGGCTCCGGCTTTGTTTTCATCAGCACGTAATCACACTGTTGTTGTTTGACAGCTTAATAGCTTTGTGAAGAGTAAAGGGGTGCAGACGTCCACTGCAGAACTACAAAAATCATTTCAGCAACAATCTGACTTTTACTGTGATACACCCATAAAAATAAAGCTTCCATGAAGAACCTTTAACATCCATGGAATCTTTCCACTTTGAAAAAAAAAACTGAATTTGTAAAAGGTTCTTTGGATCATTAAAGTGTTCTTCAAAAAAAGGTTCCTCTAACTGAAAGGTTCTTTGGGGAAGCCAAGATGGTTCTTTTATAGAATCAATGCCTAAATAAAATAAAATAAATAAATAGAAAAATCAATTATTATTATTATTATTATTATTATAGGTTTAGACAAATAATCATTATTTTATTTTATTATGAAGTCATGCGAACTTTAAAATATTAGTAAGATTTTTGACTAAAACATTGTTTTTCTTTATCTAGATTTAATTTCTGTTCACTTCACTTCATCATGCAACTCTAAAAGGTGCATCATGCTTTTAGGTAGTATTGAATGAGGAACATCTTGAGCACTTGGTGCTTTTCCTTCACTATCCTGTGTTCTGTTCTGTAATTCATTCAAGCGTCTCAGTCAAACCAAATGCACAGATAATTGTGAAAATAACTCTACTTCATAATAAATCCAGAGCACTGCCGTTTCTTCAGTCTTCATTATTTTCTGCATTTTATAGGTTTATTTTGATTATTTTGTATTCAGCATAAACTCTTGACAATGTCAATTTGAATTGTGCTTTAATTCATCTGAGCTTTAAAACTTTTTCATGTCCTCAATGTGCAAACTAACAAAACTGAGAGAACAAAGCCAAGAACTGGAAGTGTGAATAGAAAATCCTGACATTAACTAGCAGAATTGGAGGCCTGTAAAACTTTCCACCTACAGTAGTGGTAATGACATATTGTGCTAGTTAAAATACACTGTGCAATTTACAGAGAACTGAAACAGCATAGTACTTTGGGTTCATTATGAGATAATGAGAGGAGAAAAAAGTTTGTCTTTGATTCTCATTAGCTTTCAGTTGATTATTGGAGGTTTTTATTTATATTAGTTTGCTTCATATGAAAAGGTCTGTCAGTTTCCGTTCATTCTAGGTAATGGCAAAAATGCTTTATTGTTAGTCAAAATGTGATTGATTTGTTTCAGCAGTGTTCTTGCAATTAGATAGTAATAGAAAAATCCCATTTTCCAATGAAATTTACATTTCACAGCTCATTTTTAAATGTCATTTTGCTAAATTGGACATTTTGAAACTGTAAATGGTCCATTTAGAAATAAAGCCTTGTGTTTAATAAATGCCTGAATCTTTGGGCTCTGAATGACAGATTCACTACAGTTAGTGACAGTGTTAAGATTTATAGTTGTAGATTAAGATATTAATGTGTGTGTGTGTGTGTGTGTGTGTTTGTATTAGAAAAATTAAAGTTCAGTTAGTTCACCCAAAAATGAAAATTAGCCTGTGTTTTACTCACCCTCGAGGCATCGTAGGTGTATAAGACTTTCTTCTTTCAGATGAATCCAATCGTAGTTATATTAAACACTGTCCTGGCTCTTCTAAGCTCTATCATTGTAGTGTGCAGATGTTTCTCTCTATCTGTCCAAAACACGTTAAATAAAGCGCGCGCATCCATAATAAAACATGCCCCACATGGCTCCCGGGGGTGAATGAAGGCCTCCTGTAGCGAATCCATGCATTTTTGTCAGATTAATATCCATATTTCAAACGTAATAAACACTTTTCTATCACTTTAACTATCACAGTTTCAGCAGATGACGTAGGAAGTCAGCGTTACGTGATTCGTGACCGATGCGGAGAGAGAACAAAACAAAATGCCGGTCATAAATTAAACACAAAAAAGCAACGTCAATTTTTAATATAACTCCAATTGGATTTGTCTGAAAGAAGAAAGTCATGTACTGTACACCTAGGATGGCTTGAGGGTGAGTAAAACAGGCTAATATTTATTTTTGGGTGAAGTAACCCTTTAAGTAAAAAAAAAAAAGTGTCATTAATCACTTACCGCAATGTCATTCCAAACCCGTAAAAGCTCCATTTGTCTTCAGTACACAATTTAAGATATTTTGGATGAAAACCGGGATGCTTGTGACTGTCCCATACACTCAAAAAAATAATTCATTGGATGAACATGATTTAATCATGCCACCTATATTCCATCTAAACAAACCAAGTTAAGTCAACCAACCTTTATCATGTCATTTGAACACAAAATAGATGTGTTGGTTAAACATGATATTAACATTTCCATTAAACTCGTTTGCATGTTTTTTGAGATACATATTCATTCTTAATTAATTTGGTGAGATTTACTTTCAGTGTAGGATTTAATAAGTCCATAACACCAAATCAGTCAATCAATCAGAGTGCAGCTGCTCAATACAACTCAATACATAGACTTTATTTGGTTACAATTCATCAAACAACTTTAAAATGAAACATTTCATTTCAAACTATTTGTTTATTTATTTGCTTTATTCTAAAACATATCAGAACAAGTTTATTGACTCCAACTTAGGAATTTATTACTCCCGTACCTATCTAATGGTGCTACACTTCTGCAAGAGGGTGACAGAGCAACAATTACCCATAATACACTGTAAAATCCCCAGCCAATGAGATACAAGTCTGTATTAGTTTTATTAATCTGTTACTTTTTTGCTGGCTGAACAAATATTTTTTAAGTAAAGCTGACAATACAGGTTTTTTTGTTGAATGAAATAGATTAAATTAAGTTCACATTGTTTATTTTTTTTTTTTTTTAAGTAATCACAACATGAACGGATTAAGTAAAATTGGCAAAGGTGAAAGTAAATTTTTTTGAGTATAGACTAACAAATAAATAACAGTGTCAAGGTCCATAAAAGGTATGAAAGTCGTCTTCATAATACTCCATCTGCCATTAGACGTGCAATCTGTTATTATTTTCTTACAGTCTTACAAATTTTCCAATCAGACTGGATTTTTTTTATTTTTAGATTAGGGTTTATGACCTGGACATGTTTTTTGAGATTCACTATAAGAGGGTCTCTCGGTAGCATTCATTAGTTTTGATTTACGGTCTGGTCTCTGGTTATTCTTTGCAACCTGTTCAAGGTAAAAAGTGTCATAACATGTTTCCCGAACCCTGCAAGGGTCCCAGGAGTCTGCGGTACCGATGCAGAGAGACACGCAGGCTGATGGGGACTGTCTTGATTAATATTCCTATGAAGACTCGTTGAACCTTTAAAGAGATGCAACAAACACAGATTATCTACATGGACATCTCTGTGTGTGTGTGTGTGTGTGTGTGTGTGTGTGTGTGTGTGTGTGTGTGTGTGTGTGTGAAAGAGAGAGAGCGAGACAGACACGGTCAGGAATAGAGATGTTCCCAGGAGATAACCGCATGGATGCACCTTGAATTATTTAGAGTGTCCCAAAAGAGACTTGAGAAATGTTTCACTGTTGAGTTGCATTAGACTCAGTGACACTCCAAAAAGTTACTTTTAATAAAGTGGGAGAAATATTTTGAATTATCATTTAAAGTGTGCAGCATACTGTTGTAGTTTGTGAGTGACTGTCTCTAAATATTCCTGTTGTCATTAAACTGAACCTCCTCATGAATATGATTACATAACAAGCATTCATACAATCATGTTACTCAAACTAATGCTCAAATTACACAGATGTTTTATAAGATGATACTTTTTCAGTTTTTCTACTTTAAAATTTCAAGTTTAATTCAATGTGTTGCTTCTTTGTAAATACTGTTGAATTTTACTAGTAATATCGGAGCAAAAATTGTTTCTACACTAATTTTTAGTTTTTTTATTCTACAATTTTCTGTCAATTCCAAGTTTACTTCTTGCAAATCTGGCTTTTTTTCTGAGAATTCTGAGTTTATATCTTGCAATTGTTTTTTTGTTTGTTTGTTTGTTTGTTTTGTTTTTGTTTTTTTGCCTTCCAGAAAACATAATTGTGAATAAAAAAATAAAAAAGGTAATTTTGTGACTTTTTTTCCCTGGTAATTACGAGTTTATATCTCACAGTTATGTCCTTTTTTCTGGCAATTACAAGTTTATATCTCACAATTCTAAATTTATATTTCATGCAATTCAGAATCATGAGGGGAAAAAAGATAGAATTGTGAGAGAAAAAGTTACAATTACCTTTTTTATTTTCTGTGGTGGAAACAGGCTTCCATAGAAATGTGAGATTGTGAGATGTGTTTGACATACTGAGTTTGGAATAATATAAAGTAGGCCTATTTGGAATTTTGGATGCAGAGCGAGTCTGTTAAATTTCTCAGCTCCTTCCTTCAGTGTAAGTGATTTCCTCACTCGTTTTATCGTTTGCTAGGTGAAGATGATTAGGTTTTGGGGTTTGTTTAAATAATGCTAAACCTGTCCAGGCACTCACGACTCAACAAGTATCTCTTTTGAAGCAATAGAAAAGCACTCCCAACATATGTGCCTCCATCTGTCACTTTACAAAACCTACTGAAGTTGTAAGAATATATCATACTGTTTGTTCCTCTCTCTCCCTGTATATGTCTGTGCTCTCTTGTCCAGTCTCTCTCCCATTCTTTAGCTCTTTTATTTTATTAGGTTTTTACTGTCGCGCTCATATCTGCTGAGCTGGCGGACTGTCTTTAAGTGCTGATACAGACCTTCCTCTTATGTGAACTGCTGACTTTTCTAAGTTTCCTCAATCCCACTGGTGTCTGGTGTGTGTGTGTGTGTGTGTGTGTGTGTGTGTGTGTGTGTGTGTGTGAGAGAGAGAGAGAGAGAGAAAGCGAGAGAGAGAGAGAGAGAGAGAGAGAGAGAGATCCAGCCGTATGTGTGTCTCAAACAGACTTGACTATCAAATGAGCCCATGCACATGAAAGAAAGCACAATGATATCTAGAGGTCTTCTGGCTGGAGGAAGAACAGATGTCGAACATATTTTGGCCTTCATGGCAGTAAAACAATAGACCTTTAAGCCAAGTCACTGCAGGGATGACGTAATTCTGTTGGCCAAAAGCCAGAAATGAATTGCATTTTAGCACTTCAGTTCCATTGCCCAGAAGTCATTTATTCTACAACATAAAAAACATGAGTAATATCTCTGTGATTTTTAAAAAGTTTTTACTTGCTAACAAGTTTAACTACAAAGGTTGTTTGCATCATCACGGCAAAGAGGTAAACTCATATACGTACTAGTCTGCTTTAATACTTTATAATTGCACTCTTATAACTCTGATCCTAACTCACACTTTCAGGGATTTTTTTTTTTTTTTTTATAAAAATGTGACTATCCACAGTTTGTTTAGTTTTTATGTGCCATAAAAAATAGCATTGGCTAAAATAGTAAAGTACTGATTATTTCACTGACAGAATATATAGAGTTCTGCTCCTGGATATCTACTTTATTTGCTGCTAATTACAGTAAACTGAAAGGGCAGGAAACCTTGAATATCTATGAACATCAGTGACTAATTAGCAATTAACTCTCTTTCATGTGAAAGCGTGTTTCCACCATAGGGTAAAAAAAGGAAGAAATTGCTACCTTTTAGCTTACAATCAGGACTCTTTTTTTCTTGCAATTTTCTTTTTAATTGGAAAAAAATTGAGAATTTTTATTTTTCTTCCCAGAATTGTGAGGAAATAAAGTCTGAATTATCAGATATTAATTTAGAATTGCAAGATATAAATGTGCAATTATTAGAACAAAAGTCAGAACAGTATTCTGTGAGATATAAAGTTGTAATTATTTTTTTAATTTTTTGCTCTCTGGTGAAAACACAAAAGAATTGTGAGGTGTAAACTCAAAATTCAAAATCAGAATCGTGAGATATAAACTTAGAATTAAAAGATGTAAAATCAGAATTATGAGGCAGTTCTGAGGAAAAGTTGCAATTGCCTTTTTAAAAAAAATAAAATAAATGTTCTTTAGCTTCCATACTTTCAACTTTTCATTCATACAGAAATTGTGGAAAATATTAAGCTGCCAAAGCTGCATGGTCATACAAGTTAAATAATACCACAGCCTTGCATTTTTATTTATTTATTTATTTAAAAAAAAAAAAAAAAAGATTACCCAGTTTGATTTTTTTTTTTCACACAAAGTATGAATTAATATATATTATAATATATATTAAAACCTAAACTTTTGACATTTGACTGCAGTAAAGCTGATATATATATATATATATATATACATACACACACACAAATAGCTGATTCAGAGGAAGTAAGGAATCGTGTCTTTGTGGCAGTTTTTCTATTGATAAAGGGAGAATACAAGACTTATTCACCTTACAAATGGTTCTAAAAGCAAAAATGCTAAAAAAAAAATAAAAAAAAAATCTTATTTCATGAGAAAGTGTATATTATATTATTGTATAGAATATTTTTGGAATCAGCCCAAAATGAATAAGAAACAAGTTTTTAATTCAGCAAATGTGATGCATGGCTGTGTTATCAAGCCAATTTTTGTTGGTTCTCAAAAGTGTAACTTTCCCAGTGAAGTACATACAGTACATCGAGGGAATAGTAAAAGTATGCAAACTGGGATAAAAACATAGTTTAGACATTCAGCCCTGAAGAATCATCACTCGACAGTATGCTGCTGTCTTCTTGTCTGAAACAAACCACCAGAAAGAACAGGGTGAAAAAAATGTGTGAATTTATGATCCAAGCTCAGAATGTTCCGCACATAATCTTTAAGTTCCTCATGAAGGGATTTGGGATGGAGTTGCATTACTTTCAGACAGGATTGTCTTCATGAGCTGGACTTTGAAGCTCTGATGAGGTCTACTGAAAATGAGAAGCATTTGAGGACAGATGAATGGAGTTATAATGCTCAGAATAAAGTCTTATCTCCAGCTCAAAACTGAGTCCAAATAAAATGCTCTGGCCGCTCACTATTTATGGAGGAAGTACATCACAGATTGCATGATTATTTCTCCTTACCTCTGACATTAAAGGACAGATGCAGGTGGACATGAAGATCAAAGCTTCATCGCTCTGGATCTGATTGAGTCAGAATGACTTGCTATTGGTGCTCAAAGTGATGCAGTGTAAAAGCATCAACGTGAGAGTGACAGATAAAACAAGAGCAGTACATCGGTCAATACATTCTGCCAAAATAAGTCTTTGTTGTGTAACATGAGATGTTTTTGTATTATTGGCATCTGCATATTTATGTGGAATTCACTCTCGAAGTAGCAGTGATTGACACAATGATGAACAAAGCAATAGACGGGAGAAAATATGTGAAAATGGGCATTAAGACTAGAGCACCCTCACTAATTTTAGAAGCAGCCTCAGTGATAATTTCTGGAACCTGGTTAATACGCTTTTATAGCAAAACTATAGCCTGGGTGCCAGCCCGAACCCCGCCCACAACATTTATGAGTATGACGAAGTCAGGCTAGCAAAACTATATACAAAAACAACAAAATACAAATGCACTTAATAAAACAATTGAATAAATTCATATTTATAAGTTAAGCACTAAAATAAGAAGGCTATTAATAAAATAAATAACTAAGGCTGACTATAATCAGCTTGCTTCCATTTAATGATACTCCTCATCTGAATTAGAAAAAAAGGCGCTTCTAGTCTTCAGTGATGTAAGAACGTTTGAGCATACACGTAATCTCTGAGCAAAAGCAGAGCCAATTCATAAAAGAACAATGTATATTTAAAAGCACACATACAGTTTTGTGTGAGTGAAGGAAATCCACTTGTGGAGATTCGTGCTCACGCATTACATGGGTCACGTAACATTATGCACTCTCGATATGTCAAATATCACGCTATAGAAACAGCCTAAAATTAAGTATAAAGTGGAGAAGAAAGCGGCCGTAGGCAGCTACACATGCCAGGATCCGCCACTACCTGATGCAGTTAGAAATTTACTAAAAACAAGTCTATTGCAAGACATCTGGAGGTGGCGGGGCGGGGCGGGGTGGGGTGGGGTGGGGGGGGGCAAATATCAGGGGGGGCCGGTGCCACCCCTGGCCACCACGTAGACACGCCTCTGTACAGGCCTATTTATGAAGTTGACTTTATTTGGTATCAGAACTAATATGGTGGTAATTAGCCTAGGCTATTTCGTAATGCCATTAAAGCGTTTAAATTGGCAATCACTTTTGATAATTAAAATCGGGCAAACAATTTGGCTCTAAATGGCTAAGATCTATAAATGGGTAAGCATGGTGGTGTCCAGTAAGCGACCAACTATGGCAGCGATCCAACGTGTCCTTGTATTGAATCAAAGACGGCGCCGGCCGCGGAACCGTTTAGTCCATGTCAATTTTTTTATTCGGCAAAACTTAAGCCCTTTTGACATTTTGCCTGACGTGCTATATTAAAAAAAAATCGCCTCCCAAGACAACTCATTATGGAGCTGCTGGACCTTCTCAGACCTGCACTTGCCAGGCTAACGCGGCGGAATTTTGCTTTAAGCCCTGAAGTCCAGCTATTTTAAAGATAATTTAAACTATGTTAAAATAAATGTTACTGGAATAATTTGAGGAATGTTTTATTTGCATAGAACGTGTTGTCTTTCTTAACGCCGTAATGCACCTTCGCGTTAAGTTGAAAATCGATTCCTGAGCAATCGATTCCAACTTATTCAGCACCTTCACTTGGGACAGCGCCTTTGTAACGTCGAACTTAAGAGGCAGCGTCTTAAGAAGCTTCCTAAGGGACACTTCGGGGAACACACTTAGGAACATAAACAACTTTGGTAAGATATATCTTTCGAGTCTTCTTAGCGCGATAAGAGTGAGCGTTATCGGGAAACTGGGCCCAGAAATGTTTCTTGAGTAGCAAATCAACATATTAGAATGATTTCTGAAGGATCATGTGACACTGAAGACTGGAGTTATGATGCTGAAAATACAGCTTTGATCACAGTAATAAATTACATTTTAAAATATATTCAAATAGAAAACAGTTATATTAAATTTTAATAATATTTCACATTTTTACTGTACTTTTGAAGAAGCTTCTTTTAAAAACATTTTAAAATCTCATCAACCCCAAACTTTTGAATGGTATAGTGCATGTAAAACATTTATTTATTTATTATATTTAATAAAGCATTTTGTCAATGTAAATAAAACTTTTGTATTCTAAAAGATCAAAAGCATTGAAAAAATTAAGGTTTCCAAGAATCCTTAAAAGGAATTAAAGAAACATGAGATAGGCCTATTTGTTTAGTGGCAAAATGTCAAGAAAATGCCTGTTGCATGAGGTAAGATAAATGGATTATAGTAATAAAAAAAATCACATGAAAGAGTAAGTAAATAAGTAAAACTTCATAATTCTTCTTTTATGTTTTTTTTTCTTCTAACAAACTTCCAAAGTCTAAATTTGATTATAAAAGAACTGCCAAGGAATCTTCAGTGTTTCTCTCAGTCTTGATGCGTCAGAGGCATTAGAGCGCATGCTCCAGCCAGGTCACAGAGAGCAGACACCTTTGAGCGTCTGTTCCCGTCTATCCATCAAACTGTGCTCTGATCCATCACCATCACTCACTGAGGATGGGAAAATCACAGCTGCGAGAGATTGCTGGGAGACTTCCCATCTCCTATTAGAAATGATTTCTGGTTTATGTCTAATAAATCTCAATTACTAGCACCGCCACCGGACAGAGGCCCGGAGAATGGAGCCGTGGCCCCGAGCGCGGGCAAACGGCAGGAAGCGTCAAGCGATCTCCATTCACAGATGGAGGATTGATAGCGCGCTGGGAGATTTTGGAAGGGCGACAGCATTGATTATGGCTCTGGGCACAGCACGGCACAATAAGAATGTAATCACAGCACAACCTCAAACCGAGAGACTTACACACGCGATAGATGACGCCAAACTCAAAGATGAGCATTTCTGCATGAGTGACACTTTACTGTCTAGCAATTAGGGATTTCGATTTTGAAAATAAGTAATTTGCACTAGCCAGTGGGTTACCCAAATGACTAACTTAGGGAAGTGAGGAATTCAATGAATTTCAATTCAAATATATTCAATAATGCATTCTGGGAAATGAAGTACATAAAAGTGTAATATAAAAGGCCTCCACCAAAACAGATTGCACTGCATACCAGTTTGTTCATAATTAAGATTATACATTAAAATAATATGATAAGTCACACCAGTTTGCAATATCAAGCAGCAAAATTAGCTGTTTTGTACAGCTAAAAATAGCTGGAAGCAAATGACACTGGAAGACACATGAAAATTTACAAATGGCATGTATGGTATTTTCCCATACAAAAAGTAATAAAATAAAATTATGGAATAAAATATTAATATAACATTGATATTTAATATTTTAAGTTTTACTTAAATTTCATCATGTATTTTATATTATTTTAAGTCAGCAAATATTTAAAATATATTTTCAGCAGGAATTTTTTAAAGGATTTTAAACAAGAGCTTGCATTGACTTTTCTAGTTTAAATTTATGGTCATATTTATTTGAATTTCGGTTCATTGGAAGTGTACTTCCTTGCATTCTAATTCAAATTGTAATTCTGCTTCCTGATAGATACCTCATTTCAAACTCAGGAAATGCAGTGAAATTTTAAATGCTCATTTCAGTTCTGAACAATGCACAGCCATGCTTAGTTTGTGATGAAGTACTGCGATTTTTATTTTAGTTTTGGGTGAAGTAATTGAATCCTCTGAAATAGATTAAATATGACACAAGACTGATGATTCTGGTCGTGACATTCTGGTATTGTGGATTAAGTCAGCGATAGTGGTGTTTCTTATGAGCGTGTGGTAGGATGTTCCGGTACATGCAGTCAGAGGTCTGTCATCCAGGTTGCAATGATGAACACACTGCAGAATGAAAACTAACACTAGCTTACGGCCTCCAGCAGTTTATTGCTTTATTTTTAACACAAATGCATTGGGGGTGAGTCTCCCTGACCACAAAGAGAGGAGAAAATCACTATAAATTTTTAAAAGCTAGTACCATCCATCTTGAGGAATTATGCTGGATGCTCTTAGAGTAAATATGAATACATTGCAGTAAGAAAGGAAAAGTGGGCTAAAGCTTGACAACCAACATTTGACTGATGCATCTGCAGATAACAATCCTCCTGTCATAAGACATGTTTCATTAGGCGTTAAACCACTTTTTTCTCTTTCATTTGATTGGATTATGATTTTTTTTTCTTGGTAGCTGAGAAAAATCCTACAGACTTGAAGGAGGGTCCCGAGCCATTTCTAGAGATGTGATATGTGAGTCTAAGAGACTATTTCAACTTTTAACTAACACTTCATTTGCTTCTGATCGTACCAACGTGTGTAAAATATTCAACAAGCCGCTACTCTTTAGATCACTAGGAACATCATAATTTGTCCATCTTCACTCGCCAGCTGTGTATACTCCTAAAGTAAATGTGATTTCCGTTGCACACAGTGTTACACTTCCATCTTTCCACGTCAGTCCTTGGATCTTTATTTTAAAGATGTTCTGCTTGCAGATGGTCAGAAGAAGGGTGTCATGAGATTTGCATTTTTTCCCCTGATGCTTTCCAGAAAGGCTTATTTTATTATGCAAGCTCAAGTCTTGTAATAAATAAAATAAAAATCCCATCAGGGATTTTATGTTCATGGGAATATACAAAGCAGAGATCTTCAGCTCATTTGAATGAAGGTAAAAAGTGCAAAGAATGTCAGAATGTCTCTTTTAATTGGGCAAGAACCAGTTTGAGTTAGTTTGCCTGAGCTCTGCTACAAACACATTCACGGCCACAGGATGAAGAATAGTGTTTAAATAAGTTATTTCGGGGTGCTCAACAAAGCAGTAGAAAAATGTTGTTTGTTTCTTTATGTAATTCACCAGCAAGACCTGAAACACTGTACTGAACACCAGTGTCATGTGCCATTCAAAACTGCAGAGAAACAGTACATTTCATTTTACAGTATCAGTAAGCCACAAACATAAGCATTCATAACTCTGTTAATGTGTTGTCTCAATTGTATACTGTATCCACCTTTTTCCTTAACGTGGAAGTAAGCCTATGGGTGAGATTTATGTTTCATTAGCTGCTGTAGGTAAATAACGAGGAGAACAACAACGTGCAGTAAACGGTAAAACTCTGCAGTACAAACCAGTGTGTTCTTAATTAAGATATCAGATTAAAATAACATCAATTGTCAATATCAAGCAGTAAAACCAACTGTTTTGTACATCTAAAAATAGCTGGGCACAAATGAGACCAGAAGCTAGACCCATAGAATTTACAAATGGCGGCACCCATTTTTACGTCAGGAAAAAGGTGGATATAGCTAAGTCATTTTGAATTTTAAATAAACTAATATTTGAAATGTATTTTGGCATCGTTATAGAAGTTCAAAAACAAGAGCTTGCATTGACATTTCTAGTTCAAATGTAAGGTAATATTTAATTGAATTGAATTCAAGTGGTAATTCTGCTTCCTGTTTGCTACCTGATCAAATTCAGAAAATACATTTAATTTTCTGGTATTAATTAAGGGTGCTATACAGTTTTTATCAGCAGACAACTATTTGCTGTGTAAAGAAATGTAATTTCTTTAGTGTAGTAATGTAAATCATTTTTGCCTTTATTATGATAGGACAGATCAAAGCTGACAGGAGAAGTGAGAGAGAGGGGCGGGATCGGGAAAGGTCGTCTAGTCGGGATTTGAACTGGGAACACCTGTAGCGCAAAGGCACTATACAGGTGCTGGTCATATAATTAGAATATCATCAAAAAGTTGATTTATTTCACTAATTCCATTAAAAAAGTGAAACTTGTGTATTATATTCATTCATTACACACAGACTGATATATTTCAAATGTTTATTTATTTTAATTTTGATGATTATAACTGACAACTAAGGAAAATCCCAAATTCAGTATCTCAGAAAATTAGAATATAACTTAAGACTAATACAAAGAAAGGATTTTTAGAAATCTTGGCCATCTAAAAAGTATAAAAATGAAAAGTATGAGCATGTACAGCACTCAATACTTAGTTGGGGCTCTTTTTGCCTGAATTACTGCAGCAATGCGGCGTGGCATGGAGTCGATCAGTCTGTGGCACTGCTCAGGTGTTATGAGAGCCCAGGTTGCTCTGATAGTGGCCTTCAGCTCTTCTGCATTGTTGGGTCTGGCATATTGCATCTTCCTCTTCCCAATACCCCATAGATTTTCTATGGGGTTAAGGTCAGGCGAGTTTGCTGGCCAATTAAGAATAGGGATACCATGGTCCTTAAACCAGGTACTGGAAGCTTTGGCACTGTGTGCAGGTGCCAAGTCCTGTTGGAAAATGAAATCTGCATCTCCATAAAGTTGGTCAGCAGCAGGAAGCATGAAGTGCTCTAAAACTTCCGGGTATACGGCTGTGTTGACCTTGGACCTCAGAAAACACAGTGGACCAACACCAGCAGATGACATGACACCGCAAGCCATCACTGACTGTGGAAACTTTACACTGGACCTCAAGAAATGTGGATTGTGTGCCTCTCCTCTCTTCCTCCAGACTCTGGGACCCTGATATCCAAAGGAAATGCAAAATTTACTTTCATCAGAGCACATAACTTTGGACTACTCAGCAGCAGTCCAGTCCTTTTTGAAGCGAGACGCTTCTGACGCTGTCTGTTGTTCACGAGTGGGTTGACACAAGGAATGCGACAGCTGAAACCCATGTCTTGCATACGTCTGTGCGTAGTGGTTCTTGAAGCACTGACTCAGGCTGCAGTCCACTCTTTGTGAATCTCCCCCACATTTTTGAATGGGTTTTGTTTCACAATCCTTTTCAGGGTGTGGTTATTGCTTGTACACATTTTTCTATCACATCTTTTCCTTCCCCTCGCCTCTCTATTAATGTGCTTGGACACAGAGCTCTGTGAACAGCCAGCCTCTTTTGCAATGACCTTTTGTGTCTTGCCCTCCTTGTGCAAGGTGTCAATGGTTGTCTTTTGGACAACTGTCAAGTCAGCAGTCTTCCGCATGATTGTGTAGCCTACAGAACTAGACTGAGAGACCATTTAACTGATAAGAGTGTGGCACCAGGTGTCTTCAATATTCAATATTCTAATTTTCTGAGATACTGAATTTGGGATTTTCCTTAGTTGTCAGTTATAAAGATCAAAATTAAAAGAAATAAACATTTGAAATATATCAGTATGTGTGTAATGAATAAATATAATATACAAGTTTCACTTTTTGAATGGAATTAGTGAAATAAATCAACTTTTTAATGATATTCTAATTATATGACCAGCACCTGTACTGTATCTCAGAGCACTGTCCTCAAGGCTATCAACATTTTTTTAGGAGTTTTCTTTTTTTCATGTTTGTTATTGTATGTGAGCCCCACACTTTAAAACTGTTGCTTCTCCCCGCATTTACACTGAACAAAATTATAAACACAACACTCTTGTTTTTGCCCCCTTATTTTTTAAGAGCTGAACTCAAAGATCTAAGATCTACTTTTTCTATGTACACAAAAGGCCTATTTCTCTCAAATATTATTCACAAATCTGTCTAAATCTTTGTAAATGAGCATTTCTCCTTTGCCAAGATAATCCATCCACCTCACAGGTGTGGCATATCAAGATGCTGATTAGACAGCATGATTATTGCACAGGTGTGCCTTAGGCTGGCCACAATAAATGGCCACTCTAAAATGTGCAGTTTTATCACAAAGCACAATGCCACAGATGTCGCAAGTTTTGAGGGAGTGTGCAATTGGCATGCTGACTGCAGGAATGTCCACCAGAGCTGTTGTCTGTGAATTGAATGTTAATTTCTTTACCATAAGCCGTCTCCAAAGGCGTTTCAGAGAATTTGGCATTACATCCAACCGGCCTCACAACCGCAGACCATGTGTAACCACACCAGCCCAGGACCTCCACATCCAGCATCTTCACCTCCAAGATTGTCTGAGACCAGCCACCCGGACAGCTGCTGCAACAATCGGTTTGCATAACCAAAGAATTTCTGCACAAACTGTTAGAAACCGTCTCAGGGAAGCTCATCTGCATGCTCGTCGTCCTCATCGGGGTCTCGACCTGAATGCAGTTCATCGTCGTAACTGACTTGAGTGGGCAAATGCTCACATTCGATGGCATCTGGCACTTTGATGAGGTGTTCTCTTCACGGATGAATCACGGTTTTCACTGTACAGGGCAGATGGCAGACAGCTTATATGGCATTGTGTGGGTGAGCGGTTTGCTGATGTCAGCGTTGTGGATCGAGTGGCCCATGGTGGCGGTGGGGTTATGGTATGGGCAGGCATATGTAATGGACAGTGAACACAGGTGCATTTTATTGATGGCATTTTGAATGCACAGAGATACCATGATGAGATCCTGAGGCCTATTGTTGTGCCATTCCTCCACGACCATCACCTCATGTTGCAGCATGATAATGCATGGCCACCTGTTGCAAGGATCTGTACACAATTCCTGGAAGCTGAAAACATCCCAGTTCTTGCATGGCCAGCATACTCACCGGACATGTGACCCACTGAACATGTTTGGGATGCTCTGGATCGGCGAATACAACAGCGTGTTCCAGTTTCTGCCAATATCCAGCAACTTCGCACAGCCATTGAAGAGGAGTGGATCAACATCCCACAGGTCACAATCAACAACCTGATCAACTCTATGTGAAGGAGATGTTGCACTGCGTGAGGTAAATGGTGGTCACACCAGATACTGACTGGTTTTCGGACAAAGTGCTCACTAACACAGATTTAGACAGATTTGTGAACAATATTTGAGAGAAATAGGCCTTACATAGAAAAAGTCTTAGATCTTTGAGTTCAGCTCATGAAAAATGGGGGCAAAAACAAAAGTGTTGCGTTTATAATTTTGTTCAGTGTATATTGAGACTCTGTAAAAACAAGATGGTGGAGCGCGCTTCAAGGTGCCATGTTTCTATATTAGTATAATACTTACCACATCACTTAACATTGTTTACAAAAGCCAAATGGTATTTCAATTTTGTTTTATATCCCAGTTTCTTAATGTGTTGCACGAACGGGGTGTCGATGTACAGAGGGGGGAGATGTGGCTAAATCTCACGTTTGTTTTGGTCTGAGATTCCACATTCAGGGGTTGGAAAGTCTATAAAGCAGCGCTTCTCAGTTCCAGTCCTCGCATCCCCCTGCTCTGCACATTTTGTAGGTCTCTCTTATAGCTTCAGACATTTGTTCTATTTGAACGAAAGTGCCCTGCGAAGTGGACATCACAGGATATTCAACCATGATTCCAGTTTGAAGTGAATGTATATGTTCCATTCAAAGTGCATTGAAGTGCGTGAGACGTGAATTGAAATTGTATTTATTTAAAGAGGTATATGATAAGACGTTGTGCAGCACAAATCCGTGAATGAATATTCCGAAGTGAGGTAAACTTCAACAGATTTCCCCTGCTTGGGAATGAACAATGAACACTGTGTAGGGACCATGTCGATGGGAACACAGTGCATGCACGGAGCTCACTTCTAATGAGCTGATTATCTGAATCAGGTGTGTTAACAAAGAGAGACATGCAAAATGTGCAGAGCTGGGGGGCGCGAGGACTGGAACTATATAGCACCGTAAATACAAACGTTTACACGTCGACATGTTCTCTAACTATAGTTACTTTTTCTCTTTTAACTCAATCCTGCAATGGAAGTGTTTGCACAAAATCGTGCAGGTTGGTCAAACTGCATGATTTTATCTAGTTACCTGAAAAACATCACCTCTTATTTAAAGGTGCAGACTATTTAAGAAAATTCTGTAGCGGCCCCTTGAGTGTCTGAGGTGTGACCATGACAGCAATACAGAACTTCGACAGGTATGTAAAACCAAACCTTGTGCTTACAATTACAGTATATATAGGTAAGCATTCACATAATGTGTTGAATGGACACATGTGAGAACAGATTGCTGTGATTTTACTGAGCGCTAGATGAATGCTGCAAAAAGCCACAGTCAGAGAGAAAGTCTGAGAGAACAAAAGAACTGAGTCAGAAAGAAAGAGATGAACATGATGGTTAAGGAGGTCAGATTGCAAGAAAATGACATCAGAATAGAGAACAAGTGCTCTTAGAGTAGAGCAAACAACAGAGAGTGAGTCAAAGTCATTTCTTGTGAAGAAAGCCCAGAGGAAGATGCATTCTGGTGTGATGCATTCAGAATGAAAGCGTAAGATGTTTCGGTCACACTTTATTTTAAGGTCCAATTCTCACTATTAACAAACTATTAACTACAATTTTTGCCTCAATAAACTACTAATTTGCTGCTTATTAATAGTTAGTAATGTAGTTGTTAAATGTAAGTATTGAGAAGGATTGGGGATGCAGAATATGTCTTTATGAGAATTGGTCCCTATACTAAAGTGTTACTGATGCTTCTCCAAAAATTAGAGAATAGAGCTAAATGAATATGGATAGCAGCTCAGATTGTTTGATTTAGAGAGAATTTGATTAAAATTTATTGTGAGAGATATTGAGATCACTGACTTTTGATTTTGACATCATCGTAAAATTGAGACACTTTTGAGTTTTTTTTTATTTATTTTTTTTGAAAGTCTGGAGAAGAAACATGTTGGACTACTGGGGTCTTTTTCTCAGTAGAAACATCTGTTAATCAGAAAACTCAAAACTCTCCATTACAAAGAATACAACTGAGATATGAAAATTATTTTGTTTGTGAGTTTTCTTTTACAAATGTGCACTGATGAATCTCAGGAAAGGAACTTTTGCAAAATGACTTCTTGACTGTATTATTATATTATATTATATTATATTATATTATATTATATTATATTATATTATATTATATTATATTATATTATATTATATTATATTATATTATATTATATTATATTATATTATATTATTGACTCATTCAGATTTTTTAACGTAACCTTTTTCATGACTTTCCCCCCTAGATTACCATTAATTTCATTTAAAAAACACTCATTCTCAGTATGGTTATGTGTGTGTGTGTGTGTGTATATAACCAATTCTTCTCTTAAATAAAAAATGTGACATTCTCATTAATGACATTTTCAGACATTCTCATTAATGTATTATGAATGTTTGCTCACATTATTGTAATGAGAATTTAGAGAGGAAATGTGCTGAATTATCATGAAAACAATGTCACAGGGCAGCACATCTAAATTGTCCTTGAAGAAAATTAATATGTGTTGCTATTACTTTATTTTGATTTTAGGATGAAATATAATGTGCTATTGTCAGAATGAAAGAATTGCATTATATATTTTTTTATTGCAACTTAAGAGTGTGAGATGAAGGTTGACTGATTTTGTTTTGTTTTTATTTGCATTTGTCTTGTGTAATTTGACTTGATGCAGATCAAAATTGCTGTCTAGTTCCCTGCAGCACTACAGATAATGACGATCTCATGTCCTCATCCTCCATGTGATGTTCATCCATCTGCACATCTGTCCATCGTCATTAATGTCATGATGAGTGGCGTGTGTGCTTGTGTTTGTCTTTGTTTGGCAGGATTTCCCCTGTATGAGTGCATTCAGATGGAAGATGAGCACTCTGTCTTGGTCTCAGCTGGCCTGTGTTCTTCTGTATTATGGATTAATTGAAGAAATTAGATGTTATCACATCCTGCACTGCTGCCCTTTCATCTTATTGGCCATTAATAGAGATTTTTCTCACACACACTCAGAGTGTGTGCTTCATTTGAGGAAAGCTTTATTGGTTTCGTTGTCAAAAACAACACAGCATGAACAAATATAGGGAGATTACAGCGTGTTTAATACATCTGAAAACAGCAGTTGGTCTAAATGAAATCATATCTCCTTTTCAGCAAAGTGAGAGGGTGTGTTATGATTTTGGTCGAGGCTGGACGACTCTTCTTTAAGGTGTAAGAAAATGAAATTATATGAAGTCTGTAGTCTGTACCGTCAACTGTTTGTGGTGAACATTGGTGAAGAAAGAAACTCGAACAAGTTTGAAACAATTTGAGGGTGAGTAAATGATGACAGAATTTTCATTTTTGGGTGAATTACCTCTTTAAGCAAATTAACAGACAAATATTGCATCAGTTTGACATGATTTGACACATTTCAAGTGACTCCAAGTAAACAGTGGAAATATTACAAATGCAGAAGTAGAAACATAGTTTTCACATCCTAAAACTGACCTGTTTGAGTTCTGCTTTTGGCCCTGCGGCTGTTTTATTAGCAGCTCTGAATGGTTTTTCACACGTGTGCCTCCTCTTGTCTTTTGAATTATGTTCATGGCTCAGGGGATGTTTTTATAGCAAAAACGCACCACTTTTTACAGCTTTAGCTGGAATAAATTATAACACTCTGTCTGGATCCTCTGGCTGAAGCCCCATTAATCTTAGCCGGGGTGACACGTGAAGCCACGGGCCCTTCCAGCAGATTATTTGCAATTACCATCAGGTCATGATGCAAGCAGCAAAAACACAACTAAAGCACAGTTGTTGTCGTTTACACACAATGATTCAAAATGAATGCTCACACTTGTTTCTTATGATGTGATTAAACCAACTGTACAAAATATGAGGCAGGTCAGAATGCACAAGTGGCACAGGTGACTGATGGTACGAACAATAGATGGAAACTATCTAAGAAGAAGAGGAGGAAGAGTACATGTAAGAAGTGGAAGATGAGGAGAGAAAGAGTAGGTTTAGAGAGTGTTTTCAAGGCTGGATCTGTCTTGTGATGTGGACAAAGTCCTCAGGCAGAATATATGCAAACATTCTGTACTATTCAATATTCAGCACAATACTATTCTTAGTACAGTATGCCTATACAATATATTCACTTACTCAGTTGCAATTACTATACTTTTTTACAGAATTGCAAACATTTTTTTACTCAATACAATATTTTTTTTTCTGTAATGTTCTGGATGCTGTGTTCTCCATTTTTCTCTGTAGTGTCTAATGAATGCTATGTAGTGTTTATTTTATTGACTCTCTCTCTGTGTGTGTGTGTGTGTGTGTGTGTGTGTGTGTGTGTGTGTGTGTGTGTGTGTGTGTGTGTGTGTGTGTGTGTGTGTGTGTGTGATCTGAGAGCACCGTTTGATTTTGAGTGCAAGAGAAATGGTTTTGCAGTGATTGTTTGATTTTGATGGAAGAGTCAGAGGTTTCGTGAATTTAGTTTGAGTATTTGGATTTGTGTTTAAGGCTTTGAGAAAATGAGTGATGGTTTCGAGAAATGTGTTTTAGCAATTCAGAAAAACTGTAATAAAACATCAGGCATATACTGACACCTGCTGGATGATATGGAGAATACAGTCTGGAGAAATATCACAAAGCCCTAGTCTAGACTAGAGTATCTATCTATCTATCTATCTATCTATCTATCTATCTATCTATCTATCTATCTATCTATCTATCTATCTATCTATCTATCTATCTATCTATCTCTTTCTGTCTGTCTGACTGACTAGAAAAACGTGCTGAATGTACAGTATGTCTACAGATGGAGATAAATATTTATTCTGTATTCTATATTATTTATTCTATTATGTCATACCACCCAGCAGATTTCCATGTTTCCATTACGTTTAAACTGAACATGACAGTTTTCATATTGACACATTGTCACATGGAATCACATGCACGAGTGTGTATGTGTGTGTGTGTGTTGGGATGTTCTTCATAGCTATCACTCACACAAGTGTTTATTAATTATTGATCTGAGCGTGCTGTGCTCTAGTGATGGCACGCTTTACTCTAAAGCGCATTGCAGCAGAGCAGTAGAGGACAGGACAGACCAGAGAGGTGCTTTACAGGAAAAACGGGATAGAAACTGGGGCAGAAAGACAGAAATGTCCTCCAGAGAGCAGAGTGGCCAGAGCACGCCTAGCACACTTTCAATTTCAGCTTACACTCTTACAGTATATATATATATATATATATATATATATATATATATATATATATATATATATACAGAAGGTTCCAAGAGAGTAATGATGTGTCTGTTTCTTGTTTGTTTGTTTTTTTTGGTTTATCACAGTTCGTCCTTATTCACTTCAATCCAGATTTTATCAACAGGACCTTAAAAAGAGAAGATAGGCTGGAGATACTCTGCCTATAATTATACACTTATGTGCTTTCTAAATCTGGGTGATATTGATCCTCTGTTTCTTCCAAAGATAAAAAGACAAGCAATTATTATGTTTGAAGGCCGTTCACTTTACATTTCTTCATTCATATCCTACATTTCACTGCTCCTACATTTCACTGCTCCTACATTTCACTGCTTGTTGTATGCCATATAACTTGTATGTGACAATTAAAATCTTGTATCTTATTTTAAATTATTTATTTCATATAGAAAAAAATACTATTAAGTATAAAAGGCATTTCATATGAAAGATGATTCAGTAATTTTATTGTAGCCATTCACATCTCTTTATACTCGCAACTTACATATTTAACAGTATTAAGAAACATTTGAACACTTGTCACTTAAATGTCTTAATATCAATGCATTAAATATATCTACATTTATTCAATTAGTAAGTGTTTGGTGATTTTAAGTAGATGTCATTTCCTTCCAGAATCACACTAGTCCAGGGGTGTCAAACTCGATTCCTGGAGGGCCGGAGCCCTGCAGAGTTTTATTCCAACCCTCCTTCAACACACATACCATGAAGCTCAGGTGTGTTTAATTAGGGTTGAATCTAAACTATGCAGGGCTCCAGCCCTCCAGGAAATGAGTTTGACACCCCTGCACTAGTGTTCTAGGCAAAATAAATGCCATTTCTTTTGATATTTTATTTGACGCAAATTAGATTCAGACATTTTAAAGTCTGTCTTATGTATCCAAAAACCTTTTGGGCTTACTTTATTATGTAAAGAGGATGGAAACAGATTCTTCCTCGTTCAGTGCCATTGCAAGTTTTGGTGTTTGATAAATGTGTAAAACCTCAACCTTAGATCTTCTCAAAGGTTTCAACTCATCTGATCTGAAAAATAGGCACAAAAACAGTGGAGGAGAAAGCAGAAGGCGAAAAAGGACAGATAAAGAAAGGCTTTTAGGAAGAGGAGAGCAGAGTGTGCAGAAATGCGCAGGGGCCTCAGGGGGCCCCACTGAAGGGCTCTTAACATGCACCAGGCATATTTCTGAATGCAGAACAACCTTATCATGGCACACAGGTCATGTGAAGAGTGTGTGTGCATATTTATGTGCTGTATATGTGCTTTTGCATATATATAAAACATTGTACATACATAACATGGCTTTTATATATTTTATGTTAAATAAATATAATGAAATATATATTTTGTATATATTTCGTATGTAGTAATATATAGTTTGTTCAAAAATATTACAAAATATTACATTTTGCATTTTGTATTGCAAAATGTAAAACAAATCCTAAATACTCTTAATATTGAACTTATTGTTTTTTACAATAATATATTTCATTTTATATATATATATATATATATATATATATATATATATATATATATAGGTTCCTTTTGTAACAGTACATTTCCCAGAATGCTCTGGTTTCCCCTTAATCTCAAAATGGAGTCAAACAGCATACAGTCTGAAATCAAATTGGTGCCATATGACAAAATCTGATGCTGTTAATTGATCTGACCTATGCTATAATTAGTTTAGATAAATGTTTAATCAGTTAATATATTTTGTATATATCAAGCAATATATCAGACATAATCAGTCGAAACGTTACATTGTAATTATTTATGTTCATGTATGTGTGCTGGAATAAAGAAACTTTGTTTACTGTGTTCAGTTTTTTTTTTTTTAATTGCAGTTCAGTGATTTTCTCTTCCTGTCATTCCAGCTTCCTGCATTGTGGTCAATTTATTTCAAAATAATGAATTGAAAGGAGCCAGTTCTTAAATTAGAATTTTGCCCAACCCTGATAAGTACTTCTATTCTCTCTCTTTCCCTGTGTGTCAGGCAGAATTCCATCATTTGTCTCTGTAAGACACTTTCTCATTAGTCATCTCACTGACTTTCTGTCTCTTTGCTCTCATTGCAGTTAGTCTGTCATCAAAGTGCAGCACACATCTCACAGCAGCAACAACAGCTCTCTCTACTGCACACAAACACACGACTGCAACACAAAATTCTTCAATAAGGGATTCATATGATAATTGTGTGAGGAACATACTGACATTTGTCAGTATTCACTGATATTCTTGCCTCTGCAGTAAAGTAGCTTCCACATATTACATGAACAGCCGGAGGTGTCATTGACATTAAAGTAATAGTTCACTCGCAAATGAGAATTTCCTAAAAAGGTCTTCACCCTCAGGCCATCCGAGATGTTGATGAGTTTGTTTGGAGAAATGTAGCATTGCGTCACTTGCTCACCAATGGATCTTCTGCAGTGAATGGGTGCCGTCAGAATGAGAGTCTAAACAGCTGATAAAAACATTACAATAATCCACAAGTAATCCACACCACTCCAGTCCATCAGTTAATGTCTTGTGAAGCCAAAACCTGTGTGTTTGAAAAAAAAAAAAAATTCCACCATTACAGTTTTTTTCAACTGCTTACACATAAAACCTTTACTTGTGACACAGTTTCTGAAACCTGACACTAAAATGCTAGAACCACACACGAAATCTGCAAAACCATACACTAATTCACAGAATCGTACTTTAGGGTCTGTTTCAAGTTAAGAATGTTTAAATGATGGATTTGTTTCTTACAAACACACAGGTTTTGTCTTCTCCAGATGTTAACTGATGGACTGGAGTGGTGTGGATTACTTGTGGATTATTGTGATGTTTTATCAGCTGTTTGGACTCTCATTCTGACGGCACCCATTCACTGCAGAGCATCCATTGGTGAGCAAGTGATGGAATGCTACATTTCTTCAAATATGATGAAGAGACAAACTCACACATCTCGGATGGCCTGAGGGTGGGTACATTTTTGGCAGATTTTCATTTTTTGGTAAACTATTCCTTTAAATACCAATGAACTAGAAAATAGATAATACACAAGTTTATTTTTTATTTTTTTTTAGAGCTTGACAGCATAATTTTCATTAAAATGATTTTGCTTCTTGATCGATTTACTACTTTAATTCATTACAATTCATGAACATTGTGTCACAACTTCTCATTTCAATCTCATTTGTGATATAAAAGTTCACTTAATATGTTTGTATTGAAACTCCATGAATAATTTTCATTTGCATTAATGTAGCCTTGCTAAAACTGGGCCAGGGATTTCCAGTTCCCAGCATGCTTTGCATGCAACTGAATGTGGACTGTAACTGTGGAGATTAAGTAGCATTTCATGTGTTTTTATATTTTGAGACAACAGAGAGACTTATTAGTGTTTTGTGTTCTGATATATTGAGATTCAAAAGAGATTCTGTCAGCAATTTTAAAGGTTACCATTATGGTGAAGAGTGGAGCATTTGTTTAGCTTCAGGATAGATGCATAAAGAACATCTATATTTACATTTAATTATTTAGCAGACACTTTTATCCAGAATACACCTACTTCTTTTATACAATTACATTAATACTTTTGCATTATTTGTTGTTTAATATGGTTACACTCAGCATGCTAACAAGTGCTTTTCCCCAGTAATAGTTAGCTTAGCTGCTGGGCTGCTTTGATATTTAGTGGCTTTATTATGTTTCAGGATTCTCAAACACCAAGTGTTTAATTTAATGTTAAGAAAACCCATTTTCCAGTACCCAACCACCATCCACAATCCAATGAGCTCTGCCAAAGGATTATGTTTTTGTGTTGAGTGGAAGAAGGAAAGTCACACGTTTGGAGTGGCATGAGGGTAAGCAAATGATTTTTTGGATGAACTAATACTTTAATATTTATTATGTAAAGCTTAAATGGGTTGCTGCGGCTCAGATTCTCTGGCCGTGAGTATTTGAACAGCAGAGCTGTTGCAATTCTGCTGAAGTTACACTTTTATTGCTGAGTAGAAACTTCACCTCAACTGAAGCTCTGATCCTCTCTCATGACCTTATTAGAACTGCAGAAGGGATTCACAGACTGTGTGTGTGTGTGTTGTGATGCTCGTCATCAATGCAGGGCATTAAAATTTGATGCTAATTCATCCCGCGCATGGGAGTGAATGTGGAAGAGATGATGAGTTTGCTGATGTCAATGGAAGTCTGTGTGTGAGTTTCTCCTTCAATGATTGCTGTGTTAATGCTTTTGCTTAAGGAAGTGAAGTACTTCCCACATAGCAAACGGACTTGGCCCAAATTTGGCCTCAAGCTGGCACTGCTGGCCTCTTGTCGGCAATGGCATGTACCCTTTCAGCCAGAGCTGGGCCATGTGTGGCAATGATGGCAGGGCGGGGATGCGGCAAACAATATGAGGGCCGATTGTTGGTGGGAGGAGTGTGGCCCAGATCAGTCAGGTGATATGTGGCCCAAATCAGGCTATGATCTGGCAGCATATTATGTGACCCATGATAAACAAGATGCATGATAATGGTTAAATGATCACATACATTTTTAACGAAGTGTAGTATTGTTAATATGTAGTCTTTGAAATGGCAAATCAAAACAGAATGAAACATTATCATTTCAAAATTAAGCAAATTAGTCAAGTGCATTAAACTGCACTTAATTAAAATTTTATTAAATTTTATATTATTATTCTTGGTACAAATAATCTTAGAATCCTTACATGAAAAGAGAGAGAGAGAGCGAGAGAGAGAGAGAGTGAGAGAGAGATCATTTAACCATCATGTAATAATTATTTGGTTTACCATGAGGCACATCATTATTATTAGTATGCTGTCATGCACAAGCATTAAATAAAATGATCATGAAAGTATTTTATTTTTTATTTAAATCCTCTGTATCCATGTGATGCTTGGTGTGAGGAACAGAACAGATCCAAATTCAAACGATTCAAACCGCATTCATCGGCGATATGTATCTCCTTCCTCTGTAGCTATAGTAACAATTGAAAAATGTGCCGTTAATAAGTTTTACGGCAGCGATATCAAACGCTCATTGGCTCTCGCCGGTTTCGTCATAGATTGCGACATGCCGTGTTTCCGGTGATGCGTGTTTTGAATGAGAAACGCGTGCCTTAACAGAGTGGATCGGGATAGTATTTTCAGCGTTTAACAATTTAGATTATTCCCTGCTCCTCGCACTACTATTATATTCTGCCAGAGAGGACTACAACTGCAATGTATCGTCATTTGGACTACTGTGGTACTGCTCTTTGACACACCTGTAATAAATTATTATGATTAAGTTACATGTGTCTATCTGTTACGTTTCTCTTTATTGGTTGATTTGTTCTTTATAAAAAATAAATAGAAAAATCAATGCAAAAGGTTTTTTTTATTATTTTTTTATTTTTTTAATTGCACAGTTACATGATGTGTGAGTTTTAAGTCTGATTTTCTATTCAGTTAAATGTACTTTATTGGCATAGTTTGTGTGTACATTAATGTACAGATGTGGGCCGGATCTGGGCCAACACTATGTTGCTGTCAGGTTTACCAAAGCATGTCACAAAATGAATAATTGTGATTATAGTAATATACAAGGCTATAATCTGAAATATTAAGATTCTGTATTCCCAGACAGCAATATAGTGTTGGTCCAGATCTGGCCCGCATGAAATCCAACAAACTGCTTGCTGTCTGGGTTGGGTCTGGGCTATATAAGGCTCAGGTGTGGCTCAGATTTGGAGATTCTGGTTTACTTAAGGCTGAGAATTGGCACCAATAATAAAACCTGTTTTGGCCCAGTTCAGGGACAGTTCAGGGTGATTAACTGGCTGAGATTCGGCCCGGTTATGGCCCATGTGTGGCCCTTGTCTGTAATCCAGTTCTGGGCCACTTCAGGGCCGTCATTCTTTGCGGCACTTGGGCCGAGGGAAAAGTGATTGTGTGGCCCGGATCTGGGCCAGAAGACATTTGCTATGTGGGTTGCTAAACTATTACTAAGATGTTCTGTGTTGTCTCTAGTGGTTGACAAACATTGTCTGAACAAGTAGAAAAGCATAATTTGGCATTTGTCCAATTTGTCGAGCATGCTGAAATTGTCTATTACAATTACTTTGCAATGTTTTAAAGACTTCTAAACAGTAAGCAACCAATTCCCGTGGGGGATTGAATTTGTGAACAGCACCACCTACTGATGAAAAGTTATATTTTGATGCTAAACCTGCTGCAGTTGTCATATATCCATAGTTTTGCTGATTCTCTATCATGCTTAATCCCATATTCATGTCTATAAAAAGGTCTATAAAAATATCTCAGAGAAAATATTTGCACTGCAAGTTGTCAGTCTATATTCTGAAAATGCAGAATGAGACGGAGAGTTTGATGACAGAAACTTACTCAGACTGTCTGCTTATGTGCATTTCTCAGATCAGAAATGAAATTCTCAAAACTACTTGTTCAACCTCCACAACATCTAGTCACTTGTGCAGTTAGTTGCATTAGCTGACTGTAACTAAATTCAAAATGGTTGGTCTAGTTGTCATAATCTGTCAAAGCATTTTTTCTACACATTTCTATTAGAAAGGATCAACAGCTGAGAGGAGGAATAGGAGTAAGGATGCATGGTGGAAGGGTACAGAGGCAAAACAGAGGAAAAGGCAGAAGAGGCCAAGGACATAGGTGCATATCAGATTAAATAAGGGACACTGTGGACCATGTTGTCAATCATGGCCTAACAATGGCTGAGGTGGGAAATTTTGTATTTTCACCTTTGTGCCCATATTTCTTGTTCTTTTCTTTAGAAATGGATTTATGGCATGCGTAAGAAGTGCAGCCTTCTGCATTTCAATACCATAACTGTTATCCAAACTGTTGCCATATCTGGTAATACTAACAGAGTGCAATGTTATATTAACATGACTAAGCATTTTGACTATCTTGTTTGTGAACAATGACACAAGGACTTTTCATTCTGATGGCACTGATATGTTCACTGGCATAAATACTTACTTTTGAGAGATGAACTAAAGATTCTGAGTAAGTTACAGGCTTTTGCAGGTTATCCAGGTTATTTTGTGGTGCTGTTTGTATGAATTGTTTTAAGAAATGCACATACTTCTTTGCAAATATTAAGGATGATTCGAGAAATGCACCAAAGCGACTGATAAAACCTGTAGTCACTATAGTATTAAGCACAATCCAGCATACTGAGTTCATAATATATTAATTATTTTCTCAATTTATCTTACCAACATTATAGGAAGACGTTCAAAATTTATGTTTTTGACAAAATGTAACATGTCAAAACATAAAGTAGTACTTCAAACCACTAATGCATTGAATTTAAAAACCTTTTTTTTCTTTTTTTGCCATTAAAAAATTAATTGAGGTTGCCTCTAAAATGCCAGTTTTTCAATTTGAATTAATATTGCATGCTTTATGCAATATTATTGCAAAATATTGCATGCAAAATAATGCATGCTTTAAATGGAATGATTAACCCTATAAAGCCCACTATATTATTCTCGTTAAGCAAATTTCTAAACACACAATCTACTAATTTAGACTTTTTAGCAAGTAATAGTTATTTTAGTGTAATTGTACAAACATCTATCTTCAGCTTGAGCTTCACGTGTACACTTATTGGACTGAAGCAGCTTAGTTTTACTTGATTATCCATGCATCATTTTTTAGAAAAATCATGTTAAAATTTGAGCCTCAAATATTATCATCAGACTTTTGAGGAACGTTTATGTTCATCTTTCAGTCATCATTGTATTCCATTGCATTATATGTTTTGATAATCAGACTTAAATATTAAATATCACCTAAGACATATTTTTTGGGAAAGTGATAAGTGATATTTATATCATTTTATGTAAGTACCTGCTATACTGTTATAAAGATCTCACTGATTTAGATCAGAATTACATCACTTTTTGTCCATATAAATATCAGCATCTGCACCAAATTGCATATTTTTGCTCAGTTTGGGTCTCTGGATAAAACTGAGTTGTTTTTCATCTATATTCTCACTATGTTAAACTATATGAGCCATAAAACCCCGTATCACTTGTTATACTCAACAAGCAACACATATGCAAATGTTTTAATATTTTATGTAAAGGTTCAATAAACGGTTTCATTTCTTAAAAAACTGATTTTTCAGACTTCTCTTTCATACATCAGGATTTACAGGGTTGATATCTACTCATATTAGAGGGAGCTTCAGGATGGCCTGCTCATTTTTTTCTGAATGAGTCTCTACTATTGCGTGACTGTCTCTATTAGTCATCTCTTCCACTCTGCTGGATTCTCTCTCCGACAGTGCCGTACCTCAGTCTGATCCCCGCGGCGCTCAACATGATAAAGACAGCGATGCAAAGGGTCATTGCTGAGGCACCCAAAAATAAACCAGAAAAGTCAAATGTAGACTGACCAGTGCTGCATCTGTGACTAGGTTTTTAGAAATGATACAAGCATGTGGCTGTTATTTCTTTCATAAAGACCATCAAAAAAATCTGTTTATATTACTAGATCATACTAACCTTATAAAGCATACAGTATCACATTTGATGGGTTAATCTTCAAGGCCTAAATTATCACTATGATATTAAACACATTCTACTACATGGATTCTGTCTGATTCTCATCTGACTAATAATTTAGACTTTTTTTAACAAGTAAAAAGGCCTTATAGTGTAATTGAACAAACGTCCACCTAAGGTTTGTGCTTCATTTGACTTTTTGCTGTGAAATCTTAAATGAACAGCAGACAATACCCCCCTCCCCATCCATCTACCCCAACATTTTTTGATTCATGATAGACTTTTGACCACAGTTTCATGTCATCTAAAGTCTTTATTTATAGCTATGGTAGCTAACATACTCATTATTCATAAAGACAGCTTTTTTGTAGCATATTCATCAGACAATAATTACACAATTTTGTTAATGTAACACCAGCAACATTACAGCAGCAGTTTTAATTGATGTTTTCTTTGTATTGTTTGACTCATAAGAAAATATGGCAAAATATTACTTAACTAATTTGTGTTTCCTGCTACATTTCACATACCAACCATGGTTTTACAAAAAAAAAAAAAAAAAAAAACACCATGGTAACCAAAAATGAACAATGCTTTTGCTACATTAACCATAGTTTAACCATGGTATTTGTAGTAAAACTGTAGAGATTTGTGACTCCGAAGTCCCGATCCGAATAAAAGGATTTGCGAACCGCTCTGAATTTGAATCAAATGACTAGTGATCTGCGCTCTGAAGTCCTGACCTAATTAATGATTCGCGAACCATCATTCAGATTGGGACTTCATTAATTACAACAACAGTGGTTATAGTACATACAGTATATTTAATTGTTTGATCAAAACTATGCTAGGGTCTGGGATAATTTAGCAGTGGCTGGGTAGGCCGGCCTATTGGTAGGGACATGTACCTTGCCTCCCTACTAAATTCTACGCCCTTGATTCTTTTAATATTTCAGCCTGAACACTTACTGAGCAAGCAACATAGCTTTACTTGATTATCCATAAAATCATTTTCAAATGTGAGTACCAAATATGATCATCAGGCCTCTGAGGAAAGTCTCAATCATCATTGTATTCCATTGCATTATTTGTTTTGATCATCAAACTAAGCATTTAAATATAATCTTACTAAGAAATTATAGGGGAATATAGAGTGACAACTTATATTTTTATAATTTTATGTATCTACTATACATTATAAAGATCTCACTGATTTACATTACAACTATGAAAATGTCATCACTTTTTGTCCATATAAATATCAGCATCTGCACTAAGTTGCATATTTTTGCTCAGTTTGAGACTCTGAATAAAATGTAGCTGCTTTGTCCTTAATATTTTTACTATATCAGACTATATGAGCTATATGAGCCAGTCTGAAAAAATCCTGAAGTATAATATGTAAAACATAAAGCATTTCATTTTATTATTATTTTGTCCAAAGGTTCAGTAAACTGTATTCTCTGATTATTATTTCATATGTCAGGCTTTACAGGGTTAAAGTCACCATGAAATCAAAATAGAATGAGCTGCGCTGAAGTTGAATTCTCTGGTTTCATACTCTAGCTTTGAGCCTCAAAAAGCTACAAGGTTCAGAGAGGTTTGACAAGGCAGGATTCAACAAGAATTCAAAACATAACAATCAACATCAAAAAAGAAAAGAAAAAGATTTTGTAGTGAGTTAGAAATGCATTTTCTCTCAAGTAGTATGCATTAGAGCAAACATAATTCAAGCACACTAAACGTCCGCGGGCGGTTTGTAGGAGATCATTCGGTGAGCTGTACGTGACTCATGATTAGAGCATCAATGTTGAACCGCTTGTGTAATGAACTGATGGCTAATGTGCTCTTCTCTTGTCTTTTTGATTCGTAGCATCGTGTAACCTTTTATGTATTCATTTTGAAGTTATGTGATCTAGTGTTGTTTAGATGGATTCTAGGATGGAGATATGGAGGCCAGATTACATGCTAACCTTTGCAAAACCAGCACATGGTGCCAAATGAGAGCTTGTCTCTTCTCATCTGTTCTTTATTTATTTGCCTCTTTCTTCTTTTTGTTTCTTGGCTAGTTACAGACCCTCTATATACTCTTGGATTGTTCTGATAAGACCAGTTTTTAATTAACGATGCACCTTCATTTTCCACCCGAGGGGAGTTTCTTTTTTTGTTATACACTCTTAGAAGAAAAGGTTCTATATAGAACCATAAAAGCTTCTATCAGGCGCTTCATATATGGAACCCCTAAAAGGTTTCATATAGAACCCCTTTTAAGGGTTCAATCAAAAGGAACCCCCTTTAGGGGTTCCCATTATGGGGTCATTCTTTGGATTTATTTTTTGTTTTATTTTAATTACATTTTAAGACTTAAACAGCTCATATAGCTATTTTATCACTAAAAACTGAAATAACAATAAGCAAGTGTTGTGTGATCATTTAAGACAATTTTATTAGCATTTACAATGACAAGCAATATATACTATAAAAGCAATTCACAGTGCAACAGTTACAGGGATTAACATAAATATATCTATTCATACTTTTTATTATTCTTTATTCTCTCTAGAATAGAACTCTCCATTTTAGAAATTGTCAGGATCCTGCCCTGACAATCTTGTTTCTACTGTCTTTGTTCAATGTGTCCTTGTTTATTTTGTGCCTGAGCACATGGTTGTGTCTCTTGTGTCTGCCACGTGCTCCTCTTGTCCCACCTACTTGTTTCCCTGGGTCACGCCCCCTTGTTTAGTCCTCATTAGTCAGAGTGTTGTCACCTGTCCCTCATGTCACTGTACCCTTTTTGCCTCGCCTGGTCATCTACATTTTGTTTGGTCTTGCCATCTCCTCAGCAGTGGTCCTAGCTGCTGCCACCTTATGCTGGTTCCAGTGGTCACCCTCAGCTATCCCGTCATTACCCCAGTATCCCCTCCTGTTGGACTCTCACTGCACGTGCCCTTCTGTGCCCTGTTTTTGTCAATAAACCCTTGTATTTTGTCATTCTGCGATTGGGTCTTTCCTGCCAGTGCCTGACAGAAATATTGTTTTTCAACCCCCTTCACCTTATCATCTAACATGTCAGTCACAAATATATGTTGATTGCTAGAATCCACAAAAAAAAATTGATTGTTAATTTGCACAAATAAATAAATTGAAAGTTAACCTGCAAAAAGTACTTACTTACTTTACATAAGTAAAATGAGAATGTGAAAAGTTTGTCATCAAATAGTATATTAATGACAGTCTTATTCCGCATCTCACCACCAGGTCATTACCCTTTACCTTAAATAAATGTCAAGTATTTACCACATTCTCCTATAAACCAAGTAGTAATTTTTGTATACTGCAACTTTTGCCAATTCTGTAACCCATAAGAGATGGTGAACCACATATTTCTGAAAAGGGAGCTAAAAGACTAACTAGTAGTATTGTTTTTAAATGTATAAGCATTAAATGTCAATTTTACATTCAGATAAGCATTTAAACAAGAAAAACAAAAGGGCCCATGACAATTTCATAAATAGTGCTGACTGAAATTAACTGAGTGATGGCTTTTTGATGCTCCATAGTACTGAATAAAAAGTAGATGGCAAACAGATATTTCTGGCACCTCTGTGTTATTGGTCAGTGACATCCATTTTGATGCATCTGTTTGGAGGGATGAGTTATAAGAGCCATTTAGAATCTGAACGAAACACTGAAACATCATACTCCATATGATATGAGCATGGTGCTTGTCAATAAAAAAGCTGTATGGCATCTTATATGACAAGATAACTAACTTGCAATCATGTAAGTGTGCTGATTAAATATAGTAAAAGATAGCAGATAGTGTGTAGGCCTACCTATTAATAAATTGATAAAACTGTCCAGATTGCTATACACTGCTAGTACACATGTATTTCTACCTGATCAGTTTGTTGGTATAAATTAATAGGTTGATTCAGTGATAGTAGACTTATGTAAACCAGTAATTTAGATGTTAGGCCTTTTTCAGTGTACAGGATCACATGGCAATTATTTTCTATTAAACTTGTCAGTGCAGATGTAAATTTTAAGTTTATTTTCTTCGAAATAAAGTGAAAGTGACATTTGTCAAGTATGGTAACCCATACTCAAAATTGGTGCTCTGCATTTAACCCATCCAAGTACACACACAGCAGTGAGAAGTGAACACACCGTGAACACACACCCGGAGAAGGTGTGTCAAAGTAAAATTGAAATAAAAATATAATGTAGTATAATATTTTTAAATAGCCTAATGTGTAAAAACACATAAAACATGGTTTAGCCCAAAAAAACCCTTTTGTTGGGTTCTTTCTCCTTAAATAGAACCTTTTGGCATAAAGCGTTCTTTGGAGTTGAGTAAAGAACCCTAGGGTTCTATAAAGAACACCAAAGAACCTTTTTTTTTTCTAAGAGTGTATGTTTCAACGCTGTTTTTATTTATTTATTTATTCTTCTTCTAATTTGATGCTTTCTTGCCTCTCTGGTCTCGTCTGGTTTCATGTGTTTTCTTCTGATCTGGTCTGGTTTATTCTTCGTCTCGTTTCGTTCTGTCAGCACGTGAATAAACATGAGCGGTTGAATTATTAGCATCAGTTCTACCGTATCTGAGCGTAAATGTAGGTTTAACGCGTCTTAAAACAATAACACGGCTCAACAAAACAGCCTGCGGTGATTTGATGTTACATGTCATTCCTTCCTGTTTGCTCAGAGAATGCAAATAACGCTGCTGTACTGACATTTGCAAATAAAAAGCGGTGGGTTTGAGTCTGGGTTTGAGAGTTTCACAGCAGCTCAACGCTCGTCGTCCTGCAGATGTAATGCGACACCGCTGACCGGCGCGCGGAGTAATTCAGAACAGAACGCGCGCGAGAGAATCAGATGTAATGGATTTGATTCTCACTTCCTCCAGGCCATTTTCTGCGCTGGTGGAAAATGAGAGCAAAATGGATCTTTCTCAACTCAGTATGCTGGATCGTGTTTAACGCTCTGTTTATGTTCATCAAAATCTCATCAGTCTCCTTTGCATAACTTATAATTCATATTGCAGATATTTAATTTTCATTAGATGTTATCATTTGAACATTCGCTTTTACGTTTCATTTGAAGCATGCAATGTCTATGTTAAGGAAATTCAAATATTTGAATTTTAAAGCATTCTAAATTGATTTTTAAATACAGCGAAACTGTAGTTTTCAGTTTCAATTAGTGATCTAAAGTATTAGCCTACTATATATTTTGTCGTGCTTAGGCCTACATTTAGTCAAAACATGCTTTTGAACTCTTTCTACAACTTTCATTTCATGTTCAAAAGTAATTACGCCTCTGCTAGATTGAGTTTAACGCTTGGTACTAATATAAACAGAGAGTGTGCGAAACTGTTTATGTCCATCAAATAACAATCAGGTAGAAACACAGAAGAATAGTCCATCTTTTTGTAAGCAAATTATTTGATCTGTCATAACCAATTCAGCTCAGTGTATTAAATCTACCTGCTAGAGCCCCCTGCTGGTAATACTTAACAATGCAGGAACTCAACATAATGTGACAATGATGTTCAGTCAAAACCAATTTGCTTCACATGACACTGAAGACTTGTAATCTAAAATGGATTAAAAGTATTAAGCATGAGACTCAGTGTTCTGATATTTGTCTGAATATTCTTAATATATGTTTATCAATGTTGAAAACATTGATAGCTTCGTAGCACAACAGTTTTCAACATTGATAAACATATTTACACAGTATATGCATATAGTCAGTCAGTAAGGAGTTTCTGTAAATGATTGCATTTGTGCAAGTTCTCCATGAAATTGTCAGCATCTTAGATGCAGCCTCCAGTCTGTATGCCTGATGTACTTGATTTGCTTTATGATCAGAAAGAAGTGTTATGCAAGAGAAGGTTCAGAGACGAAGAACTGAAATAATGAGGATGGTGCTCGTCTGCTCACTTTGAACGCTCCACATACTGTACATGCTACCTATGAACGACTCTGAAAAAAAAAAAATCCCACAGACTTACAATGAAGGATGGGCCCCAACCATTTAGAACATCTTAAAAATATCAATGCAGTACCTTAGAAAACACATCGCAATACCTGTTTTCTCACTGTTTCCTTCACAGATTCTCAGCAAAGTGTTGCATTGATACCTATCTTTGTCTTTATGCTTTCCCAACACTTAAATGTGCTCATGAATAATGAATCTTGACATAGGCGGAAGAGATTTGCTGTCTTTTTTCAATGAGAATAAACAAGAAGAATTACACACAAGCATGATGTGGCGCTATAAATAGAAACGTGGCTTCTGCTTCAGGCTGTGATTGTATTTGCACAGGTCAGGGCTGCTATCATCTGCAGAGGGAAGGTTGAAAATAGGAGACTTCCTGTGTTTCAAAGCTAATAAATCAAAAATGCCAGACATAAGAAATGTTGTGACCCGAGCGGTGATTGACACGTCATTGTTCTGTGATGTTCTGTGAGTCCAGGAAAGAAATCGATGGAGCTCTTCGTGAGTTAATGTAGAAAAGCCCACACATGCATTACTAGCATGGCATTCAGCCAGACTACAGGTGTGTGTGTGTGTGTGTGTGTGTGTGTGTGTGTGTGTGTGTGTGTGTGTGTGTGTGTGTGTGTGTGTGTGTGTGTGTGTGTGTGTGTGTGTGTGCAGCCCCTGCATTATGATCCACTGATGCCATCCATATGACAGCCAGTGATTCATATATTTTGTAATGGACATGAGTTTCTTGTTAATATCTCTGAGATCATTAAAACTGTATTAAGTCCTTGTCTGTTTTAAAGAGGACATCATGGGGTTCTCTGAGATGCCAAATAGTTTGTGATATGGTAAATAGAATTGATTAGAACCTTTACTGATGTTTGTGGGTGGGGAAATTGGTAAAAAAAAATTGTTAAGATTAGAGCTGTAAGACAATTATTGTATTGTAGAGTCAGCATTTTTGTTTCGGTCATTTAAAAAAAATATATATAAGGTCTCATCAGGATCAAAGATTTACTTGTTTTTTTTTTTTTGTCAAATATCTGGGTGACCAGGTTCCAAGAGTAAATAATAGACAGTGTTTTATAAGGAGAGAAGAAACTAAGATACTCTGTGAATCTGATACTAATATTTATTATAGTATGATTTATATGATCATTATTGTATGAGTTAAGTCTGGAATAAGAGGAATTCAAGTTTGGTTTGGTTTTGTGGAAGTAATAATGTAATATAGTATAAAAACAGATTTTAAAGAGTATTTACAAAAAATAATACAAAAATAAAAAGGAATTTATGCTCACCAAGGCTCCATTAATTTGATAAAAACAACAACAACAACAAAAATCAAATTATATTGTGAAATATTATTACAGTTTTAAACAACTGTTTTCTATTTGAATATATTTTAAATATTTAATCCTCTGGTTCAAAGCTTCAGTGTCACATGATCTTCAAAATCATTCTAATATGCTTATTTACTGCTCAAGAAACTTTTCTGAAAACAAACAAACGTTCTGAACGTTTCTTTAAAACAGTTTTTGCGGAAACCATTATATTTTTCAGGATTCATTGATGAAGAGAAAGTTTAAAAGAACAGCATTTATTTAAAATAAAATATTTTGTAACAAAAATACACACACACACACACATGTATATATTCAGCAAGAATGCATTAAATTGATAAAAAGTGACTGTTAAGCGAACTGTATTTTTGATACAAAATATTTTATTTTAATAAATGCTGTTCTTTTAAACTTTCTCTTCATCAATGAATCCTGAAAAATATAATGGTTTCCGCAAAAATGTGAAGCAGCACAACTGTTTTGCAGAAGAAACGTTTCAGAACATATATATATATATATATATATATATATATATATATATATATATATATATATATATATATATATATATATATATATATTTGAAAGGTAATGTATATAATTATTATCATTTTTTATTTTACATAATTAAAACTCTGTAATTATGTAAACCTACAATCTAAAGACCTTTGTTTGTTCGCTGATTTCCCAGTGAAATATTATGAGCGCTGAATCTTTGCTCTGCTGCTCTCGCCTGCGCGCTTCCCTCATTCCCCCTCCAGAGTTCGATGCGCTCGGCTCTCGGCTCTGCCTGGAGTTCTCAGTGCGGCGACAGCGGTGCTGAATATGGCGACAGACGGGATGATTTTAACAAACCACGACCACCAAATCCGGGTCGGCGTCTTGACAGGTAAAGGCCAGAATCCTTCAAGTCATCCTGGGGTTTATGTTGAGGGAAAGTGGCCGCGTATTTCCAGCTGTTTGCCAGCGGTGCCTCTCCTCCCCAAGTGTGTGTGTGTGTGTGTGTGCGTGCGTGCGTGCATGTGTGCGTTTGTGTGTGTTTCTTTGCTGGTCAGCGGTGATTTAAAGCCTTTTCCCTCTTTGCCAGAGATTTAATTTACCTGCCAATCCTCCTGTACGAAAAAAAAAACAGTCCAGCTTCTGGTTAATGTGTATATGTTATTTTATAATGAAATTTCACAGGAGGATATAGCTTTATCTGCGGAATTATTTTGTGTGTGTGTGTGTGTTGCACCTTTAAAAATAGCTCATCGTTCACGCTACAGCGTTCCATGAGCACTTTTAATTCAGTGAATGTTGTATTATTTGTGAAGTACCCGGTCATTTAGACATCGGGGATAGAGATGTGATTTACTGTCAGAGACCGTGGATGTAGTGGGTTGATATTAGTGAGGACTGCTGTGGATCGTGGGCAGAATGCTGGTTTCCTCTCTGCATGACAGTCTTGTTAATGCAAACATGCCTTCGCCGGTCATTTCCATTCGTGCTTCATGTTTTTTCAGTGATGTTGGTTTATAACGAATGTTCGAGCAAAGATTGTATAATATTCGATTAATTCCCTTCCTCTGTCAAAAATGGTATAAAATCAAATGCAGACCCGAGTTACTGAACGATGGTATTTTGTGTTTGAAATCTTCTTAATTGGAAGGATAATACAGCTTTAGGCAGAGGGAAAAAACCCGAAGGCCACGGATTTTCGTGTGATGTGATTGGTGGTAACCCTCTCATGGAAATGGTGAAGGTGGTAATGTGCAAAGATGGAGAGAGAGAGAGAGAGAGGAGCTCCATCCAGCTCTGAGGGAAACCCCGCTTCACCTCCCCCCTCCTCACTGCTGTAGAGCGGGGAAACCAGCAGCAGTGGTGCTGAATTATAGCGGTCGCTCGATGCGCGCTGTCCGCGGTGCTGAATTGCTGCGGCCGTTCGAAGACCGCTCTCCGCGATGCTGAATTGCCGCGGCGGCTTCATGAGCGCTGTCCGCGGTGCTGAAATGTTGCGACTGCTCCGTGAGCGCTGTCCTCGATTACATCTAGCGCTATATATTGTGCTGAAATATAAGCGACAGTCGCTTCTTACTGGGGTATTTCCGTGTATGTTCTGCTCCGTCATTTATCAGATGGTTTTTGTTAGGGCAGGAGACATTGAAGGGGGACACATTCCCCCATATACCATTGGATTTGGCCCCAAATTTAATTACAGACTTGCTTTTATCAGTACATTTATGACAGGGGATGTCCCATGGGAGTAAACCTATTATTTTTCATTTAAAATATAAAAATTTTTAGCAAGAGGAAATGTACAGGGTAGTAAGGGCTACTGGGGTATTTGTCTTCCATCTTATGATCTGTCATTTTTTAGACTCTTTTATTTCGCAAAACCAGGCATCGAACAGGACATTCCCCAAAGTTTTCAGATTAGTGGCTTTTTTCAGTAGCTGATTCCTAAAATGATTACATTCATACATTAATTTGTGTTTTATATGAAGTAACTATTAGCAAGGACAGTCCCCATTAAGTAAACAGAGGATATATTCTCCACAGCAGAATGGATTATACCTTGGAGGGTTTGAACAAACAACCATTTGGTATATAATATTTGATTTTTCTAGGTAAACAGGGCTGCTATTGTATTGACCTGCATTGTTCAGAACTATCTCATTTATCAGAAACTTTTATCAGTACACTTATTACAGGTTCGGTCACTATGGTGAAATGTGAGGTTAAGAGTCTTGCACAAGAGCACAATGGTGTGTTCATAGATCACTTCTTTTGGGACTTGGACATACAGCCTTTTGGTTACAAATCCAGATGACAAACTACTGGTTTGAAGGGCAAACCGTGATACTGGGGTGTTGCCCTGCATTGTTCTGTAGTGCTTAGCCATTTATCAGATGCTTTTATCAGTGCACTTTACTAGGACGGTCCCCTTGGACCTCAGGTTAAAGTATCCTGCTCAGTGGCACAGTGGTGATAGTTCATGACTTGCTTCTTTAACCACTAGGCTATAGCACCGCTGGTGTATTGGCCTGCATTGTTTTGTCATATGCTTTAATGTGATTACCTCGTCAGCATTGATATCCAACACCTTAAAAACCTCTAGTGTATTTCACCACACATTGTCAGTAAAGCAAATACAAGCCAGCAGACACATACACGAACATGCAGTTGTCACGCTTGTCATGCATCAGATTACTTTTGCGACCCCTTCTATTCAGAGATGACATTTGAACAGGAAGATTGCCAATATTTGTCCTGGTAACAAATCTACCATTTCCACTTCTACTAGTGACCCCCTCTCTCTCTCTTTCTCTGTGTGTTGAGGGAAATTAAGACAGGAAGGTAAAAAGAAAGAGGAGAGAGATATCACAGTCTGTGTGTGTCATCTGACCTTTTAGAAATCTCTCTCTCCTTGCTGTTGCTCTTCCCTGTGTGCAGCTGTGGGATTTCACGATGTTGAAAAGTGATTTCGTTCCGTATCTCTATCTTGCCAGTCACCTCTGAGACTCTAACTTACAGGCCATTGAAGTATCTTTATTATCAACAACATAAAGATAAAGATGTTCAGTGATCAGAGCTGATAGTGTTGACCTTTGACATCAGTCCGTATTGTTACTTCAATCTTGTGTGTCTGTGCTTGACTAATCATCCAATGACGGAGGGCCCCGTCCACATCTGCTCCATCTTTTCCAATGACAATAAGGTCATGTGACCAGAACTGTCCCCATCTTTGGGGTAGAGAGAAGCTTTGGTTGGCATAGCAACACTGTGGCGGTTTTAGGAACATGACAAGCATACAGCAACTCCAAGATGTAAGGTGGGATCATAGTGTGACACCTGGAAACAATATAGAGCTGTTGTTGGAGCCATTGAACTTTCATTCACTTGGATTGCCTATATTTTTTGAGGGCATTGAGAAAGAATTTCACTCATGCGAATGAGTGTCTGTTGAGTGTTTTTAAGAACTAGCCATTGGTATTGGTGCATATTATTAAACTCATTTTATCCAGTGTTATTTAAGTATTGTTTATATTATTATTATTATTATTATATAGTATTTATTAATCTTTTAAATTAGCTTCTAGTTTTGTATTTTCAGTCTTCATTTTAATTAAAGTTTTAGTGATTTTGTTACTTGATTTGGCATTTTTATTTCATTTTGTATTTATTAATTTGTATATACTGTATATTTTACTATTAACTTTATTTTTATTTCAGTTTTATCATTTTAGAACTTAATTCATATTAATTCAGTTCAGCAATTAGTTGCCAAGGCAATATTTTTTTCGTGTAATATTTATATTTTATTTCAGCTTTATTTTAATTAACAAAACTTAAATTAAAACACTGGTTCCATGTAGTGTTTGATTTGCTGAAATCATGTAACACATAAAATGCTAATCTACTGGAGCCAAACGGAAATTAGCATATCATTGGTTAAGAGATTTGTCATGCTGCAATTAAAGATCACATGATTAACAGATCCAACCGAAAGGGTTCCAGTTTCTTCTTAAGTGTAGTTTAGGTTCATGTTTCAGTAGCTGTTGGGTTTGAAATATTTAGTTCCACCCCCTTTTAGCACTGTGTCTCCAAATGGCTTCTTTTTTAGCATCCTCACCTTGGTGAGTACTGACCTAAAAATAAACCCGATCTGACCTTGAGAAGGACCGCCATCTTCCTGTCACTTCTACAAAACATGAGTTACTATTAAGGGGACCAAGGAAAGTAGTTCAGCTCAGAAAACCTTTTAACTGATCAGTGGTTCACACTGGTTTTGTATATAAATGCTCATTGCAGTGTTTTTTTTTCTGATGGTACTCATATTTGCTTGATTTTATCTTCTTTTCCAATCATTAAAGGTGTTTGATTAATCAAGCATAATAAAGAATACATTTGAATTTAGGTAGCAAACAGGATGCAGAATTACAATATGAAATTGAATGTAAGGAAGTACAATTATAATAGATTTAAATTAATTTTAATGTAGTTTTCAGGGTTGTTCTAGTATCATTAGGATACTATTGTAGTTTTGTATTAATATTTTACATTTTTCATATTTTACATTTTCATTTTAATTTAAAATTTTGTTGTGTGAGTGAGTGTGTGTTTTTTTATTATAACGTGTGTGTGTGTGTGTGTGTGTGTGTGTGTGTGTGTGTCAGTAAAGTTTTTATTAATTCTTTTAAACTAAATTAAAGATGAAGTATACTTTTTTATATATTTTATTTTAATTAATGTTTAATGTCAAGATAAGGAACTGTTTTTTATTGGTTTTAATTTTAGTTTTGTTAACTATAATAAAACTGGCAATTTTTAGCGGTTTAACTCTAACAGCTTTGGATGCCATCTTGCTAAAAGCCTTGTTTGAAAGATTTGAACAAAGTTTATAAAGCCTTGACGTTTTATTGTTTATACAATGGATTTATGGCGACACTGTAGATGGCACCTATAGAAATTTGTACATATTTCACTGTATTTAATAACTTAACTCTTGTGTATCAAGGTCAAAGAACACTTAATTTCCCAGAATTAATCACTCACATTAAATTTCTTTGAACTGCAGTTCAGTAACATCCAATCCAAATGTACACCCATGCATTGAAAAGGAAACAATTCTTCAATTCTAAAATTTTCACAGCTCTGTAAAGCAGTTGGACTTAGGGTATAACTTTCACCCGTCAGATGCTAAAATGGGTGATAAATCATTGTGACAGTGACAGAGCACTTCTGCTTTCATTTGACACAGCGCTGTCATTATAGTAATTACATAAAATGCATTACTTTTAACTTGTCAGGCTGTTTGTATGCCTCATTAGTAAAGTGCAGTGTATTGTTGTCTAATTGTTGTTTTCTGTTAAAGCAAAACTAAAACTCTCTGTGTGTGTAAATTGACCTGACAGTGATCAGAGATTGTGAGCCAGATGTTTCGATGGCAATGCAGTGGTCAGTGTTATCGTCACAAATGGAAATGAGAAGTTTTATGTCCTCACCCCGGCATCCCTCGTAAAGGTTTTAATTTTTTTACAGCTGTGATTTTACACACACATATCACCTTTCTGCATGTCACTGAGCTGGATTCTGTCTAAACTTGTGTTCTTCCACAGCAGGACCATTGAAATTCAGTCACTGAACTGAACTGCCAATGAGGAAACTCTGCCGCAGACAGCACACAACTCTCTCTCTCTCTCTTTCTCTCTTTCTCTCTTTCTCTCTCTTGCTTCTTAGCTCTAGCAAATCTGGATAGCACAGGATTGTGTGGGCGGCATTCCAATCTCACATGTGTATCAAAGAGACATGCATCGACCACATTTACACAAGCTGCTAAATTTAGACGCCTGACAAAGTCATAAATAGTTATAAGATACTGTGCCCACTGGTTATTTAGCATGAGCAATTGAATATGTGTGTGTTTTAACTCTTTTTCTTCCATGTCTTTTTCCAATCTGAGCTCAGTTCTTCTGCCAGGTTTTTTGAGTTAGTCACCTGAATGTAAATGCCAGGTGACTAATGAGTCTATTTTAAATGAATTATTACAATTATCCCATTTATGGATGAAAAATAGCAGCATGCCAGATTGCAGGTGCTATTTTTAATCAATACATGTAAATAGCATAACAGCATTCAGATCTTTTTGATTAATGCATTTGTATGCTTTGCGCTTTCACATGATGCCTATTCATAAACTACTGGGTGTGTGTGCATTTTTATTTTATAGATAGAAAGATGAAACTGAGAAAAAGCAATGATTTTGCAAAACATATTTTCCATGGCCATAGTTTCTAATTTATTTGCAGTGCTGTTTTTATTTTGCATTTCAGTCAAGTGTGAACTTGTGATACCGTTTTTTCCCTTTGCGTTTTACGTTTCTGCGCGTCTCACTTTTTGGCACTGTTTTGACATGGGGGTAGAGTCAAGGGATGGGGGCGTGTACAACAGGCCTACCTCGAAGCTACATCATCAGCTGGAGACTTAAAACGCAACAGATGGAGTCAGCATGGCTGCGCAGAGGTCGATAGCTGTCGATAGATTTTGTTTGATAAGATGTTTTCCTACTGGTCCCTGAAACGGGGGATTTTTGTCAGTAATGATAATTAAATGATATTTTGAAGAATGTTTCTCTGTGTTGGCATCTTGGCTTGTTTCGGTCTGTCATAGAGAAATAAATTACATCTAAACTGCCAGTAGGTGTAAATGATTTATTTACTCATTTAAATCAAACTATTCGTTCAAAAATCTTTATGAATGAACTGTTGAATTAATGGCTTGCTCGATTTATTCAAAAACAGATTCATTTAGGAAAGAAACAATGCTCTGCACTATTGTATAAAAGTAATAGGACATTTTCAATTGCTGGTGATAGCAGTACAGGTGCTGATTTTCATGATAGTTTTTTGCTTGTGTGGTAAATATAAAAAAGTGAAAACCCACAGAAGGGGTATTTTCTCTTTCATTGCTTGATTTATAATGGTATTCAAACAACTTACCAACATATGCTTCCATAGCAAACCAAAACAGGCTTCATCGTGCAGTGAATTATTTTGGACTAAATAGTGACATACTCTGTCATCTCTCAGTACCGTCTCTCAAAAAAATAGCATACCTTCTATTGTCTTCTTTTTAAAGAAGTTCAAATGTAGCACTTGAACCATTTTGTGCAAAATTTACGAAAACATGCTTCAACTTGTGTGCAGCTCGTTACAGGAGTTCTGACTGGCCTATCGACTTTATTTAGTTCATAAATTATCATACGTAGAGAATGTTAACATTTCATTTGCATGATAAAGTTTTACACAATGCTCAACATTATTAATCTAAAGGGGATGGTGGTTTTACAGAGGGGATGCTTACTGTCAATTTTATTTTTTCAGCAAGGGGAATGCCATTCCCCCTCACCACCCCTCAATTCGAGCCCTGCTTGTAGGCTGTAAAATAAACCAATGTACCCCATCAATGATTCTTTAATGAAGGACAAGCTCGCATAGGTTGTACGCAAAGTAAGTCTATGCTAAGGTGACCAGATTACTGAAATCAAATCCGGAGACATTTCCTATAGTTCAGTGGTAAAAATATCATTGAATTCTCACTTAACTATGATTTAAAAAAACGGTGACAATATATTTTTGTATGTTTTTGTTTTTTAATTGTTGTGGGTTTCATATTGTTAAGGAGCGAACGAGACGAGAGACATTCGGATCCATTTGCAAAGCTTACTTAAAGACGTGGTCAAAACAGGCGAGGGTCAGACAATGGCAAACAGATATATTGTGGGAAAAACACAAGAGTAGTCCAGTGAACAAGTGTGGTCGATCTCCGGTGAAAAATGTCCAAACAGGGTAATCCAAAGGGTTAATCCGAAACACAGGCGACGGTCCAGGCGAGGGGTAAACAGTATCCGAACAGGGTGAGAAGAGAGGGGAAATCCAAGACAGGTGACATACTTCAGATGGATTGGTAAAATGATGGACGGATGGATAATTGGATAAAACGATGGATGGATGGATAAAATGATGGATGTGTGGATAGCTGGAGTTTCAGGCCTAAGAGGCACAGACTGGCAAGCGTAGCTGGGTATTTTGTTGTTGTCGTTGTCTTGCTCTTGCATGCCATGATCTCCATTTGGACAGACTGTATTGTTAGTTTGCTTACTGCAACACAGCCAAAGTGAACAAAGAGAGAGTCTCATCTGGACAAAATACATCTTTACGCTTTAGTGCTTAATTTAAACGTGTGTGTGTGTGTGTGTGTGTGTGTGTGTGTGTGTGTGTGTGTGTGTGTGTGTGTGTGTGATTGCAAAAGGGGTTAATGCATCTAAAAAATGAAAACTTTTTGGACTTACCTCAAATCCTCCACCATAATTTTACAGATAAACACACAAATGAATCAACCACGTGCTCCAAATACTCTGACATACTGACCTTTCGAATGGATTTGGGATTGAGTTCATCTTTTCACACACAGGAAATGGTTGTGTTTGAGAATTGAGTCTAGATGTAATGCAAAATGAAGCTCTCTGCAATGCTAAAGTCAACATGAAATCAACAGCGACCCTATTTACGTAACACCTGTTCCTGTGCTTCTTTTGAATGATTTATGAAATATGAAATATGTCTATCCACTTAAAACATATTCTGATCAATTCCTGATGGATTAATGTCAAGTCTTGTGCTGTTTTATTGTTGTTTCACTCAAAAAATAGTAAAGTAACATGGATTGTGAGTGTTTGGTGTTGACTTTGAATATGTGCCAGATAGGTTTTTTTCTGCGCTGGACACATTAAGAGCCGCTGTAACACACACGTTATTGCCAGTACAAAGGAATTGCTGTCAAAGGGACAGTGAACGTGAGTTTGTGTGTGTTCAGTACCGCAGCTCCTTATACGCAGAGTACGCAGTTTGCGTAGGGCACCAACTCCCAGGGGGGCACCATCCCAGTTGCTCAAAAAAAAAAAAAAAAAAAAAAAAAAAAAAACTATCGTTTTATATTTATATTAACATATACGTATACGTAAATAAACATATAACCATGAACATATAGGCTATACATAATTATAAAAAATGCGTTTTACGGTGAAGACAGTAGACAGGCGAAGCACACGTGACGCGCCATTCTTGCATACGCGCCCGCGCCGCGCTCGCTCTCACCTCATGTTTGCGACTGACTGCAAATGATCATAACTGATGGACAACTTTGCCCGGGAAAAGACAACAGTAGTCCGGCGCCGAGATAAGAAAAAGAAAAAAAGCCCAAGATGAGGCCCCTGCATCACTTTTAGGTACTTTCATAATCCTGTTAAACTTTTTGGGATTTTGTTAACATTAAGTTAATAACGTGTTTTAATGTTGGTGATAATATCACCGCCGCATCTGCGTTAATATTCAGTTTCCATGTTCCCCTCCGAACATTAACCATCATTTTTTTTTTTTTTTTTTGTATATTATTTTTTATTGAGGTTTTCAAACATCAAAAACAAAAAATAACAGACAAAAAGACCCTTCAACAAACAAATCTGTGCAATGTGTAAAATGAATCAAAAGTACTATAAAAAGGAAGACGTACATAAAGCCAACCTCTATTACAGAGTGTAATCACAATAATTACAGAAAGTGATTATTACAGAACAGAAAAACATAAATAAGTAGTTTAATCTTTCTGTTTTGACAAAAAAGTAAAGACTGGTTCCCACATCTTATCAAATTTTGCAGGGTTCCCGGATAAAGAGTATCTAATCCTTTCAAGATGTAATGTAGAAGTGAGTTCAGTTAGCCAGTCAGAAAAAAGGGGTCTGGTATTTTTCTTCCACAAAAGCAAGATAACTTTCTTAGCTACAATCACACCGTATTGAATGGGTAACCATACCTTTGGCCTAAAAGCCTGCAATGAGTCTGACCAACCAAGAATTGCTATGAATGGGTCAGGAAGTAAAGCACAATTGTAGACTTTGGCAAAAAAATGAAAAATTTCTATCCAAAAACTCTGAATTTGTGCGCAGAACCAAAAAAGATGTGCCAAGGTACTCTCAGCAGCTTTACACTTATCGCATATAGGAGAGACAGAAGAATAGAATTTACTAAGCTTTGTTTTAGAGTAGTGAAGTCTATGTATTAACCATCATTTTACTAGGAAAAATAAATAAATAAAAAAACCTGGTTCTTGTAGCAATGGTAACTACAAATTAACCATGGCTTTGATACTTCAAATCGCTTCAAATAATAATTTACGAATTATTCGGATAATATTTTTGTGGTAATAAAAACAGACCTAAGCGAACAACAACCTTTTTTAAAAAAAATCAATAAAATTTATTATAAAAAACAATGAGGCAATAATGATTGTTTAATTAATAATAATTGAATAACACTGTTAAAATACATAATGTAATACAAAATAAACAATTTATGTACATTACATAGGCTATTATTACAAATGCCTGCAAAGGGCGCCAAAGGCCTGATAATTGCTATTGTAACAGGATGATCAAATCCTTGTTTAATATTGACCAAACATTTAATTAAAATATCCACTTAATCTTTCATTTTTGGCCACCTTTTGCGATAGAAATGCTAGCCTCTATAATTTCTTCAATAAAAACATGTGGACATCACAACCCTTATAAAAATTAATCCTTGGTTTTATTGAAGTAAAATGTCCTTTTGTGTCATTTCTGAATGCTTGAGAGTCTATAAAATCAATCAGACAACTGTATTAGTAAATCATAGCCATAGGCGACTGTCTGGCTACAATTGTCATTTGTAAATAATAAAATTTAATTACAATTTAGTTATTTTCTTATATATTTTATTAAAGTTCTATTTTGACCCCTATAGTAAGTGTTTTATTTTTATTTTTTAACTTCCATAATAATTTGAGGAGGGGGCACAACAATACAGTTCTGCTTAGGGCACCCATTTGGCCAGCAGCGACCCTGTATGTGTTAAGATTAATAGATCATGACATTACATGTCTTGATACTTTGTAAGAGAGTTGTTTTTGTGTGTAGCCATGCTGGACATTTGTTTTAAGCTTGACATGCCCATGAAAAAAAAGGATTTGGAAACAAATCACATTTACAAATATATATCAATTGCATTACATAAAAAAAATCAAACACTTTTTAAGGAAAGTTTACATTTTAGTAATTTAGCTATGTGCTTGCTTTATTTTTTTATTTGTAGATTCATTTATTTTTATTTCAGTTTCATTTATAATATTTTAGCACTTTAGTTTATTTAGAGATGGTTGCCAAGGCAACATTTATAATTCATCTTATATTTTATTTATTTTATTCTATTTAGTAAAGCCAATTTGTAACAGTTTTAGTTTTAATATTAGTAAGCAGACTAATAACAACGCAGCTAAGTTTTTATTTTATTTTATTTTATTTTGATTTCAGTTTATTCTGATTCTCTTTTATTTTTCAGCTTTAATTTTAGTTAGCACACATCAACATGGATTTATATTCCATTTCAGTAAAGTGCCATTTTTGAAAAAGTTTCAATAAATAGGCCTTTGTTCTGTTTGTAATGCTAAAAATATATATACTGTAGTGTTGAAAATGAAGCCAGTCAACTTGACTTCATACATCCACTAAAAATCACCAAAATACCAGCTGATTCAAAAACACTGAGACCTCAGAAAATGAAGATCCTGCAGCATTTGAGACATTTTAGTTGATATTTTGTACCTAATGCAATGACGTTCAGACACTTTTAAGTGTCCAAATATTTTCTGGGGTCACTGCACTGTATATAAACACATCAATGCATCCCTACATATCCAACCTGCAAGATTTGAAGGTTAAAGAGAAACTTTCCCATAGTGTTTGCGTCAGTGTGTAGAGTGTATGTTTGTTTACACAGCCGCGTGTGTGTGTGTGTGTGTGTGTGTGTGTGTGTGTGTGTGTGTGTGTGTGTGAGTTCTGATGAGTCACTACATGCTTCATTGCCATCCAGTGAGCGCTTCTCTTTAATTAAGGAAGTGGGGATTAATGAAGTCATCAGTGACCTGCCCACTCACAAACTCTCTTTCTCCCACATGGGTTTCACCACATCACGATTTGTAAAATTGTGGGAGAAACAGCATTCATGTCCATAGCTATATCTGCCAGAGCAGTGAGGATGCCTTTATTTCAGTGTCATTTTAGTAGTGTTTACATGTTATTATGGTATTATTCACATTTTTATCTACTTTTGTTTTTATATTTTCACTTTTCATTTTAATTTTATTGAATTTTTATGTGCTTTTATCATTTAATGTGTATTTATATTTCACTTTATTTTAATTTCAGTTTTAGTTTTAGTAATTGCAAAAGGATGGATGGATGGATAACTAAAAGGAAAGATAAAAGGATGGATGATGGATCGATCGATGTACAGTAATATGAAATAATGGATGGATAGATGGATGGATGATGAAATGGTAGATTAGTAAAATGAAAAATAAAATATTGGATGGATGGATGGATGGAAGGACAAAGATAGATAGGTAGATAGATAGATAGATAGATAGATAGATAGATAGATAGATTGATTGATTGATTGATTGATTGATTGATTGATTGATATTTTGGCCCAGAATCAAAAGGAAACAGCTTTATTAAAGAAAATGACACCATGTTTGAGTTGTGTGGCAGTCCTGATGTCCAGCGCGAGGTGAATGTGTGCACACTCAGCTCAGTAAGTACTCAGCTTCTCCTTAAACACAGCAGATGTGTTTGATCCTTGTTGACTGATGTGGGAAAAGAGTAAATTCGGTTTTGGAGGCTTCAATCCTCTTCCCTGCCTAAATTTAACCTCTTTCTCTGATGGCTTGTTGGTTCCTCACTAACACCCACTCCAGTGCACTGGATTCTTCTCCGCACGCTGTAAAAGCCACTGCTTAGACTCGCCGGCTTTAAATAATGGAGGAAGGTGCTTTCGCAGGGCAGAATGTGTGTAATGGCAGGGGTGAATAATTCAGCCTCATCTACTCTCTGTCCTGTTCACTAGCACCATTATGAGAGGAGACACTCAAATGATGCAACCACACCATCAAATCTTAATGTCGGTCTTTGGCCCCGTGCACCGGGTCCGGCTCGCGTGGCCCTCGGAGGGGCCGGCCTGAGGTCAGGGCTTTCAGGATGCTGATGCTGATGGACAGAGAGAGAGTGAGGCTGAACTCGGGTCTGCTGAGAGGAGCAGATATCTTCTCGTGAGCTGACGCAAAGGGTTTGGTTTGCCTTTATGAGTTATAGAGTGTAATATTGGAAAATCCTGCTTAGATGTTCAAATGTGCTGGAGGGTCAGGGATTTAAAGGGACAGTTCAGCGAAAAATGTTCAAACCTTTTTAAAATGTTATTTCCCACACAACATAAGCACTTCATGGTCCAAAAGCACCATTAAAGTATCATTAAAGTGGTCCATATTTAAAATAAAAAAGAATAATAATGCTCCAGATGATCTAAAGTGATATGATGACAGGGTAATGTAAAAAAAAATGGAAATCTTCCTCCAGTTTGGGATCAGTATGATTTTTTATGTTTTTGATTTTTTTGTTTTTTTAGTCTTTTCTGATCACCTAGGCTCTATTTATTTGCTCAAAAATACAATAAACACAGAATTATTGTGAAATATTATTACAATTTAAAATAAGTGGTTGCTATTGTAATATGTTTCAAAATGTAATTTATTTCTGTGATGTGCAGCTGTATTTTCAGCATCATTACTCCAGTCTTCAGTGTCACATGATCTTCAGAAATCATTCTAATATGCTGATTTGCTGCTCAAGAAACATTTCAGATTATTATCAATGTTGAAAACAGTTGTGTTGCCAAATATGTTTGTGGAAACAGTGACACTTTATTTTTCAGGATTCTTTGATGAATAGAAAGTTCAGAAGAGCAGCATTTAGGTTATGATTGGTACTGTTATATGGACCATGAACCGACCAAAAAAAAAAAGAATAGAAAGAGATCCACAACTATTTTCTGAAGAAAATGTGAGTGATGTTTTTCTATGCAAAACTCATTATTTTTTAATTCTGTGACATTTCTATGGTCCTTTTCAATGTAAATACTATTTTAGCTATTTTTAAGTGCTTCAAAATTTCTTGTTTAATTCAGTGTGTTTCCTTGTAATTATATGTGAAATTTACTAACAATTTCTGGGTTCCACTTCATTTCAAAAGTCCACTTTAGTTAACTTTGCAACTACATGTCAACAAACTCTAATTCAATTGCAACTGCATGTCATCTAACTCTCACTGGAGTATTAGTAGACTGTTAGAGTTAGGAGAATAAATTGATGTACTTGCAAAGATACTTTTCACTTGCGTGTCTGTTGAGGGAGCATCAAAATAAAGTGTTAGCAGATATTAAGCAGATAGTCTACTAATATTCTAATGACTGCTAGTTGTAAAGTTGCAAAAATGTAAATCCAATTTTTATTTTTTCAGTTTAGATCCAAATCGTAGGTTGCATTAAAGATTTAGAGGAAAAATGGGCAGCAAAGGACCTGCAGTCTTGTAGAGGTAACAGTGAAGCTGTGCTGTAATCGCTGATGTCGTCCGGAGAATTGAATGCGATGAAGGCAGCTGCTTACAGCCAGATTCATTAGGACAGCTGTGCTCAGAGCAGAGAGACAGACACAAGCAGAGAGATTGTTGTGTCTTGGGAAATAAGCTGATTCCAAAATCTGAGCGAGCGAGAGAGAGACAGCTAGAGTGGAAGCGAGAGAGACAGGGTTAAGAGGAGTCTCTCTGTCGAGGGAAATAAGTGCACTGCAGAGTCAGGAAACTCCAGCCATGAGCAGCGTGTTTGAAATCACAGATGCTGTAAAGCAGCGCTGCAGCAGAGAGAGAGCCGAGGGTCTTCCCTTACTGCAGTGTGCTGAACGCAGCCCACCACTGCATACTAAACAACAGCACACGTGACCACCGCAATACTGCACTTCACACGGCATACCCAATGACAGGAAATTAAGACTTTTCATCAGCAAGGATGCATTACATTGATTGAAAGTGACAGTAAAGATATTTCTAATGTTGCAAAAGATTTCTATTTCAAATAAATGCTGTTCTTTTGAACTTTCCTGTTCATTGAAGAATCCTGAAAATAAAAATGGGTTTTTCACAAAAATATGAAGCAGCACAGTCCTCAATCACTTTCACTCTTCAGAAATACACCTTTTGTGTTCCACAGAAGAGAGATAGAGAGTCTTATAGGTTTGGAAAGACATTATGGTGAGTAAATGATGACAGGATGGTTATTTTCAGGTGAACTGTTATATTAATGATGTAGTTCAGTAACATCTGGATGAGTGTTTGTTTTGATGGTTAAATCACCATATGTTCAGCTAATCTCAGTCCACTTATAACACATTCTCATCTTTTGTAAATCTACAAAATGGTGGCTTTGAGACTGACCTTTGACCCTGACTCAAACCACATCACCCCCACATCAGTGTATCAAACATCTGGGGTTGTCGTAGACCTATTTGGTGCATGATAATCTACTCACAGAGTCTGCAGTGGCGTCCTCCATTAACGTCTCTCATTGAAATCTGATGAAATCTGAGATTCATAAGGATGCGTGATGGAAAACTGCCCTGAAGAGGGCCGTCGGGTAGATTTTAATTTTCATACGCCTGTGCGGGGGTGGACGCTTACGCCGGCAGTGTGTGTCAGTGTAATGTGGTTTAAATACGCAAGAGGCTAGCAACACTATAACTGCTGCTCATAGTTAGTGCTCCAGACCATCATTAATATACTGTTATAGTTTGTTTTAGTTTTGTTTTCATTGTAATTTCAGTCAAAGTTTGTCTAAATATTTTTTTAATTAAAGTTTTTAATTTTGTTGTGATTTTTATAATTTTTATTGTATTTTTAAAAATATGTCTATTTTAAATTTCAGTTTTTAATTTGATTATTTCACAACAGACTGAAATAAAATGTTTTTTTTTTTAATTTTTTATTATTATTTACACTAAAGATAATTTTTAATTGATATTATTTATATTATTTGTATTATTTATTTTTTATTTCCATTTTTTTTTTTCAAGTAATGTGATTTTTTTTAATGGTTTTAATTTGTGTAAACTAAAGTGTAACAATATAACAATAACTGTGCTCCAAACATGAAGGATTTCTCAAATCATTTGTCTTTGTTTTGATCAGCCCCACCGTTTTCACTTGACCAAAAAAATAAAAAAAACAGTGAACAGGTGCATACATAAAATGCAGAAAAAAAGAATATCAGAAAATAAAATATGAAATACACAAAGGGATAAAAGGTATCCTTGGTTTTTCCATTTCTGAAATTTGGACATTTTTGGAGATTATTTTTTCCAGTTGCTTCATTACTCATTGTTCTTTCCATATTCACAGAAGAGTTGATGAATTATCAATAAGACAGGCCTTCATACAGATCTGAGAGCAGAGAAACAAAGACTTCTGTGAGAAATGAGTGAGAATGACAGTCAACTCTTAACATCCCATCAGTCTGAACCTTTCCATTGTCACAGGTTTGATTTCCAGCAAACACACTAGAGGCACCGAATGTACAGATAAAATTGGGACATCCCTGATTTTACAAGCCATGACGATCAGGATTTATGGATTATGGAATTAAAAAAATGTCCATACATTTATTTATTTTTATTTATTTATTTTTTTTTTATTTCAAGACTAATGTTGAAGAGAAAGTACATATTTTAGGTCGGCTAACTGGTCACTTTATTCACATTTTTACTAGTTAATCTAAATTGTTCTGTGCTGTGGGAAATGCATTGCTTTGCAAATGCATTTTTTAAAATTACAAATGTTCAAGTCTGATACAGACCTTATTCCTGATATGTTTTAAATTAGTCTCAAATTATTTTTACATTTTTTAAATTAAAATTAAAAACTAATGTTTCAGGAAATGTATAAATTGTTGATCACAGATCTCAGTTTTTTTTTTTTTTTTCATTATTTGTAATGAGCCTTTTAGATCAGCTTGTGATGGGGCAAATCCATTTTGAAAGAACAATTATTCCATGTTCAATGTTTTTTAATTCAATTAAAATTCAAGATGAATGTGTAAGGTATATTTTAAATGCTGTAACTGGAAACATTCCATTTTTTAAGCATTTTTAATCACCTTTTTGACTTTACTAGTTCTCTTAAATAGTCCTGCGATGGGGCAAATACATGTTAAAAAGTACAAATATTCAATGTAGTCCCATATGCAGATTTATCTAATATGATTTTTTTCTTAAGTTTTTTATTTTATTTTATTAAATTAGAATAATGTGTAGCTGAAAAGTATGTATTTTAGGTCCTGTAACTGGTCACAATATTTTAATTATGCTTTTAAATGATTTTATATCTTATAATTTTGAATCAGCTTTTTGTTTTCACTAGTTCACTTAAATGACAGATTTAATTTATTTTTTTATTCAGTTGTAATTCAAGATTACTTTGTAGGAGAAAGTATGTAAATTAGGTTCTGGCCACAGTTTTTATTATTATAAAAAAATATATATAATTTTTAATCAAAATCTAAAAAAATTTGGTAGAATTAATAAATCATATTTTTTTATTCAACTGAAATTCAAGGAAAATGTGTAGGGGAAAGTGTGTATTTAATTTTTTCTTATTTTTTGATCCATTTTTTGTCTTCACTTGTTCACTTAATTTGTCCTGCGATGTGGTGTATATATTTTTAAATGTACAAATACTCCATTTAGTCCCTATTAATACGAGGTCAAATCAGCTTCATGCACAATTATCAATAAAAATGTATACTGTCAGACCACATTTTCACGTCAGTGACCCATTTTCACTATATTTCATACAATATCATAAAAAATACATGCAGCCCAGTGCATAGCTTTAAAGATAAAGTTGTTGATTGACAAAAGATCTTAACAGTGCTTTTCATACTCAGTAAGTGCATGTGATGTCTTCAGTATACTTTCATCGACATGCTGGTTATTACGGTGTGTTTAATAAGAGTGTTTTTGGGAGCGTGTTTGATAGCTGCTGCGATCCCACTGCGGACCCCGTCGCTGCTGCTCTCACAATGAACAAGGTTGCTAAGATACGCTGGGCTTATATTAGATTATCTTATCTGCTGTTACTATATTTTCCCCAGCACCGTGAAACCTTTATTAATTTGGAAATTTACCCAGCTGCGGAATTAAGAAGCTGCTATGTCTACAGCAATGCTCTCTCTCTCTCTCAGCTGGACTGCTGGGTGCAGCATCCAGAACTCCCTCAGGTTTAATGTTGGCCCCTCCTTTTTACAAAGCCTGGCTTGATAAACAGCAGTAAGCCGCTGTAATCTACATCCCAGGGGCCTCTGGCTCCATTTGATACCCCACTAATCAATAAGATATGTGAGCGAATGAAGCAATGATGTCATCTCCTGCTGAAGCCATTGGTGGAGCTCTTATATGGAAGACCAATAGGGCCAAAAGTCATTAACAGAGCGCATGAATTTTACTGCGTTAATGTGGCAATTTTTAACGTATTTCTTTTGTATGTGTAGACCCACACATTCTAAATGTATTAAAGCATCAGTTTTTGCTGCGTTTTTTTAGTATGTGTAAGAACACTCAGTTTTACTGCGTTTAGACAACAAATTTAAGAACACGTGCACATTCTGGACGTGTTTGAATGTGTAATACTTTTTAAAAATAATACTGTCTGCTAAATTATTAAATGTAAATGTGAAGCAGATTTACCTCTAAAATAAATAACACATTACTCCTTTCTTAAGTTTATTCTTTATCAGTTGATTTACTGTTATCTACTGTGCTACAGTAAATTAATTAATAATTGAAACATGTAAAAAAGACTTTTCAACCTAAGAAAGAATGTTGAAGTAAACAATTAAAAATGACTTGACAAATCATGATTTAAGGCTGACATCACACATGCATCATACAGATGCATTATGCCTCATGAACAAATACTGTATAATGTCTGATGTTTGCATACATGCCATTACAACATCCTTCATGAATAAACATGACGCCTGATGTATGTATACATATATACCAGCATACCATTGCATTACATATGCAAATATGACCTCAAATACAGCAATTTCATTGGCTGCTGTGCATGTTGTTGCATTAACACAGAAAAACATGAATTTAGACATCCATTCTTTTGGCCCCATCTGCTTTTCATACATTGAGGCCGTAACCCCTGTGTTTGTTATGTTTATTGTGAGCCAGTTCTTTGTGTTTATTCAGAACGAGGTGAAAAAAACCTTGGAAAATGCTCCCAGAGGAATGAATATTTCCTCATAATTAATCCACAAGAGGCCACGTTAATGTATTTTATTGGTAAACACAGAGTATTGTTAGGATTACCTCTTTTTTTCATGGCACTGTGCGTACAGCTCTTGCAATGTGAGTGGAAATTAATCTGCTAGAGTTCTAAAATATTATTCAAATGACTGTTTTAAAGTTAATTTAACAAAGTAATACAGATAATTTTATACCTGAATGTTTTTGTGCTGCTGGAAAGAAACATACTGCTTACTGCATGTACTGTAACCTGCTTGATTTCTTGTATTGTTGCAAAATGTAACCATCATCCATGCAGGTATAGTCTGTTAAATTCAACTATACATGAAGATATTGAGATATTCTAAACATTATAATGAACATATGGATTGTGAAAAGTGCTAAATAATTTGACTTGGCTTGATTACTATTGAAATTACGAAAAAAGTTAATATGAAACAGCAGCATGCAACGATGAATATTTCAACCAGTAGTATGCTACGTTGTTGTCACATGACCTCATTATTATATTATCAGTTACCATACACTGAATTTGCATTATTAATCTAATGTCAGTTTTAATTTTTGCCAACAAATTATCAGATCATAGTTGTTATTCATTACTGGTCAAGCTGAGAGTAACTGCACATTTTACCAAATGTAATAAGCAATAGGCGAGGTGTTTAACGTACGGCAGTGTTATTTTAATATCATTAATAGACTGTTATAGGTTTTGTTGATGCTTTGAATTAGATTTTATTATAAGATTTTCTGAAATTGTTAGTAATTTTTTTTTGTCGTTTGTTTTTGTTATTTTTATTAGTTTTTTATGTGTGTGTGTGTGTGTGTGTGTGTGTGTATATATATATATATATATATATATATATATATATATATATATATATATATATATATATATATATATATATATATATATATATATATATATATATATATATATATAAGTTTTTTATTATTTTAGCTTTTATAGGACTTTCACTTGTTTTCAGTTTTTTTCAGGTAAGTAATTTTTTCTTGATTTCTATGGTTTTAGTTTTAAAGTCTTTGTCATTTTGTTGTGTGTTTTTGTAATTATTTATTATTTTAAAAATATTTTTGCTTTTTAATGTGTCTGTGTAGTTTTTATTTCTATTTATTCGATTTGGTTTATTTGGTTTGAGTTATTTTAGTACTTCAACTTAGTTAACATTTATTTAGTTTCAGGTAACATTTTTTATGTTTTAGTTTTAAAATTGTCATAATTTTGTCATTTTATTATTTTTGGAATTTTTTAACATTTCTTTATAGTCTATAGCAATTTTTCTTTATTAATTGGTTTATTTAGTTTGAGTTATTTTAGTACGAAATAAAATGAGAAATGTTGCCTTGACAACTAACCTTAAAGTGATCCTATTATGCCATTTCCATTATGCCAGTGTGTAATGTAGCGGTATGTGATTGTAAACAATCTGCATAGTTGTAAAGCTGAAAGTGCACGATAAATAAAGTTTCTCTCCCAAAATTAACAATCAACTCTGAACAGCTGAAACGAGTTGTTAGTAATTTTAATCCCACTTCCGTGCCGGCTACATGGGGTAACACATTTGCATAATGCGCGCATGATAAATAATAGATGTTTATATTTTCTATAGAGCATTCAAAATACAGAACTATTGAAATAGGTGGATCATTTCTGACACCACTGTACGCCTTAGACCAATCACAACAGACTAGGCCATCTGACCAATCAGAGCAGAACAGGCTCACGGAAAGGAGGGGTTTAGAGAGACTGAATCTTTGAACTGCTTCGAATGAATCGTTTGAGAATCGCTGGAAAAATGAGGTGATATTAAATGCATATTTTGAGAAAACTAAATCGTTTTTTTGACCTTGCAAGCTTGTAATCCTATTGTAGGAGACTCCCAAAACAATATTAGAAACCGTAAAAATGGCATAATGGGGCAATTTAATAAAATAAGTAAAAGGTTTGTATTTTATTTTATTTTAATTCATTTAACAAGATAACATTTTGTTTCAAGTAATGAAAATGTTTATTATAGTTTTAGTAAATGATAATAACCCTTATCATACATTAAAATTTATATAGTGTGATTAGTATGCAGAGTGAAGAGGTATGAGAACTCTACTATTATGAATATCATGGTAACATTTTCCATCGTCTTCTTGTATAAAATATTGCTATTATCCTATGGATTTTTCATGCATTGCATTGGTCGGGAACGAAAGCATGTAAGAAGCTAATTTGGATTTTTATCACTTTAACTGCAGTCAGAAGCAGTGCAGAGAAAGCCATTGTTCATCCATTCTCCCTCAGATGCCATTGTTTCCTGTTTTCCCTGCAGGATTACCTGTCATTGGGCGCTTTTGCAGCGGCATTTGTATATTATATGCTTTCTTGCCCTGGGTTCAGCATTGATTAATTAATCCATTCCTAATCATCTCATTGAGAGCTTCGATCGTCTCATTTCCTGTTGCTTTCATCCTGTGTGCTGATCATGTTTCCCTCACCTGAGCATGTGTCACCCCAATGCTGCGACTCTTGAAGGAAATATGAGAAGTAATGAGGCGTGACCTCGTGAAAAATTAGTATAATGCAATTAACAGCAATCTGACATAATACATGCAGACAAACATTTACTTGTTTCTGGTGGAACAGATATTCATTCAGGATTCAAGGTGTTTGCCTGTGCGAAACTTGCTGTCATGATGCTTGATGGTGATGGTTTTAATGTGTTTCTAGTCTTGGACTGACATTACTTTTTACAAAAAAAAAAAACAATGGCGTAGAAACAATTTTCCCTCAAAACTGCTAGTAAATTTAACTGTTCATTACAAAGTAACTGCAGGTAACACACTGAATTAAACATGAAATTTTGAAGTAGAAAGACTGGAAAACCATTTTCCAGTTGTTTTATTTCTGACTTCGAAATGTTAAAAAATTTTCACAGTGTATGAAATCATGATTTTTTTTTTCAGCAATTTTTATGCGTTTTACCCAGATTTTTTTTTTTTTTTACCAAATTCCATTTAATTTTTTCACAAATTCTGTTTTCCAAATCCAATTTCCCAAATTCTGACATGGAAGAAAAATTGTGTGGTATTGCTTAAAAAAGTGAATATTATATTTATTATTATTATTATTACTACTACTATTATCATTATTACTTTGTAAAGTACTCTCTACTGTACAATAGTAATACATTTCTGTCAGCTTTTAATTTTGACAGGTCGTAGTGAAGGCCTATGTGTTTTTGTGTCCATATCACATTTTGAATATTTGTACAACTCATCAACAATTTGCCAAATTCTGTGACATTATACTGTAAATTCCATTTTTATTACCGTAATTTGAGATTCCATCTGGGTTTTCCATATTACAGCAAACATAGGGTCCTAATTAATGAACACTGTTTTCCAAAACAAATCCAAATCTCTTCTGCTAGTATGTGCTACTGCTAGAGATAATAAATAGTTTTTGTAACAGCATGCTGGCATAGATAATACTCATTTATGCATTATATAGTTTGTGCATTGTTTGAATCAGTGCATGTGGTCCGTCAAGTGTGCTTACTATGAAGTAGCTCTCTCTGTCCTCATTCAGACTGATAACAGCGGCTCTCCCCATTCAGGGCAGATGAGGGTCAGGTCAAAGGTCAGGTGCTCCATCTTGTCCCTGTTGCAGTACAGATGGAGAAGCAGCAGGACTGCATTTATTGCAGAGTTCGCTTTGGGCCTCTGGACCTGTTCCCTGTCCTGGAGCCATACTGCATGGCCTTAACTGAAGCCCAAAACAGCGTGCTTTGATTACTAATTTGACATTAAGCTGATGCTTTTTATCCAGACAGACTTACACCCTGTCCCTACAAATCCAGGCATGATTTGTCTGTTCACACTGAAACAGAAAAGCTGTGTTGTGGTTAGAGATGCTCACATCTGGTTTGGAGTGTTTTCTACACTATCATTTAAAAGTTTAAAATACAGTAATTTTTTTTATATTATTATAATTTTAAATAACTGTTTTCGTAGTGAATATGTTTTAAAATTGAGGTTCTTGCAATTTCGAGTTTACATCTCACAATTTTTCCCCCCACTATGGAATAAAAGAAAAATGTAGGGTAATTGCAACTTTTTATCTCACAATTCTGAATTTTGAGGAAAAAAGTCTGAATTGTTAGTTTTAAAAAATAAAAATAAAATCACAGTTACATAAATGAATGCATCTTTGCTGAATAAAAGTAATAACATCTTTAAAAAAAAAAAAAAAAACTTTAATAAAGCTTTTGAGTTTCATTAGCAAACATGAACAGACTGCAACATTTCTGGATGCCTTGCAAACTGGTTTTCTTTCTTGCATTAAAATATTTCCTGTTAAAACATATTGATATATGTATTATTTTACATATTGTTGGGCCTTTGGCCTTTATGTATAATGCATTATAAAGGTATTCATAATGTACTTTGCAATGTGCAATGTCTTTTCATAAATAATTGTAACCAAAGTTAAAATGCATTATAATATATGTTAATTCCCTGATATATCTAAAATATTTTGTCATGTTTTAATGCATTATAATTTTTAAAGATTTTTTTTTTAAATTAATAAATTAGTATTATAATGTATTATAACTGTAGTCACCATTATTCATGAGATCATACAATGCATTACAATGTGCATTACAAAGCAAAATAATGCATTAAAATACTTTTACAATGCATTATATTTAAAGGCTAGGTTAAAAAGGCTTTGTTAGTTTTAAACCATTGTGTTGTTGTGATTGGGAGTGCAAATGGCCTTAAAGCTAAAGACATGCACTAAATATCAAATTTCTGCTCATGGAGTCTTTAAAGATCTCGAATGGTGCAGGATAGAAAGCATGACTGCGCAAAGCATGTCCTGAACCGAGGAAAGAGTAAATCAGATATCATGGACCATATTAAACTCCATACGCTGGGATGGCCGACAAAACAGAAAACATGTTCTCTCATTTTCCTTCTCTCTTCTTCAGCATCTCATGTCTTTCTCTGTCTTGCACTGGCTGCATTAACATTCCTTTGAAGCCTGATTCCAGTGCAGATCTTCCTCAGCATCTTTATCTGTCTCTCCTGATCTGCTGTTTGAACTCTCTCTTTTGCTCAGAGTCGTAATGAAGGCTGCCTGTGTAATCCAATGCATTCTTTAAACCCAACATGAAACCAAAATGTTCTTTCTTATTGTATATTTCTGTTCTTATTGTGAAGGACTCTGTGCATATCGTGCCAAAAATAAACATCATGTTGCCCATATGTTTCCTGAAGTGGGTTAACAGAATGAAACTGACCTTAGCAGAGATCATGTGTTTGAGCTGGACACAAAACCCAGCTTTCCCCTCTTTTTTTCCCATTGTGTGTTTTTTTTTTTCCTTGATCTTTTCTTTCATCATGTGTAGGTGCATTACCTCTCTAGGGACTGGCCTGGTTTGAAGAGCTCTTTGACTCTCTCACATTTTTCCTTTTGCTTGCGTCACAATGATGACTCACGGGTGATTACTAAACTCTCATTGGATGCAGCAGTTGTGTGTGCGAGTGCATGAATGTGTGTTTTTTTTTGTCATTTTTGTTTTATTTTATATATATTATATATATTATTTTATATAACAAAATAATAAATCTGTCTAAAATTACTTTTGTTTTCTGCTGATGCAACCAAGAATGCATGGGCAAGAAGAAATCTTTTTCTTTCTTTCTTTCTTCAATTATGTAGTTAGTTAGTATGTTGTTAACTTACGAAAATAACCCATATTCACAATTCACCTGCTTTCGTTTAATTTATAAAATGTTTTTTATATGATTTCATTTGTTTCCTAAAATAGTTACTAAAAACAGTTTGTAAAGTTGAGTTATTCTAATTGTGTTTAGCTTGAAAATATTTTGTTGGGTTGAAATTTTTGTTTTTGTGTGTGATTTATCTATAGAGTAACTTTTAGAATTGAAGACAATTTAAATAAATTTCTGAAGTTTTACATTTGAAAAAACATTCTGATAACAAACATTTTTCTTTAACTTGGTCTCTTAAATACATTTTGGTGTCCTTTCACTGAAATATGGTGGGTTGTCTGTTTTTTTTTTTTTTTTTTTTGTTCCAAAGAGTCATTAATGTTTTTTGAAAGATGTCTCTTTCTGCTCACCAAGGCTGCATTTGTTTGATCAAAAATACAGTAAAGTATTGTTAAGTATTGTTACCATTTAAAATGCCAGTTATGTATGTGTGTGTGTGTGTGTGTGTGTGTGTGTGTGTGTGTGTGTGTGTGTGTGTGTGTGTGTGTGTGTGTGTGTGTTAAAATGTAATTTATTCCTGTGATCAAAACTGTATTTTCAGCATCATTACTCTAGTCTTCAGTGTCACTTGACCCTTCAGAAATCATTCTGATATTCTGATTTGCTGCTCAAGAAACTCTATTATTTTATCAATTTTGAAAACAATTGTGCTTCTTATTTTTGTGGAAACCGTGATACATTTGTTTCTTCAGGATTCTTTGATGAATAGAAAGATCAAAAGAACAGTGTTTATTTGAATCAGAACTCTTTTGTAACAGTATAAATGTCTTTAATGTCCGACATGAAAAAACATACTATAGTAATTTATAGTAAATACTATAGTGTTTTTGAACCATAAAGTACTTGAATTAATTTGTTGTGCTAATTCTATAGTTTCTGTGGTAATATAACAGCTATAATAATATAAACAAAGTGTTCTACAACTATAGGGTATATTATACTACAATACACCACAGTTTACTCTAGTAAAAACTAAAGTATGCTACAGTATTTATTACTGTTTATCAGTTCACTATAGTAAATACTACAGTATGATGTAGCATTTATTAACAAAGTGTTGTAAATGCTATAATATATACAGTATAATACACTTTACTATAGTATGGTTCAAAACACTATAGTATTTACTATAAATTACTATAGTATTTATTCAAGTCACTTTGAATCAATCTGAACACTGAATGTTTATCTGTAATTCTACCTCATTTCTAATCATCTGGTGTCTGTTTAAAGCATGTATCTGCTCTCTCTGTTTGTGTTTCAGTTAGCGACAGCTGCTTTCACAATCACACTGAGGACCGCAGCGGGATCAACCTCAAAGATCTCGTGCACGACCCTTCCTTGTGAGTGACCGTCACAAAACGCACACATATTTCACACTTAATATATGTCCCTTGATGCTTTTCAAGTTATTTAATGATGTGTTGCACTGTATCATGCTGCATGACCTCAGTGGCTTGTTAGCTTCAGCGCTCATGTAATGAGATCTTCATGTCATGCTAATCACTGAACGCTTGTCAGGAGTTCAGGATGTTTAACAGCGGCCTGCAGTTTTACATGCAAAACATGTGGTTGCATTGAACCCTTGATGGATAATAATGTCAGAAGGACTCATTGTCACAGTCACACTGCGCTGTAATGAAGTGTCATTGCTCATGTCGTTGTACTTGAATGAAATGTGTGTGAAGCATATCAAACAGTTTAACCACGTCTCCACACTAATGAATACTGTACAGAAAATCACTTGATTTTATTATACTTTACACTTGCAAATTTACTAGCAGTTTCTGTGTTAAATTTCTTTAAAAAAAATCAAATAAAATTTCAGTGTACAGCATTAATCTGTAAAAAAAAAATCCCAACCTTGTAGATATAAAAGCTCTTTGAATTGTAAGTATTTTTCACCCTGTTGACCCTGTCATTTTTCAGCTGTTACATTTAACCTCAACAATAGGGTTCACTGTATAGTTTAGTTTAGAAAAATTGAGAAAAAAAACATACTTAATTGCAAGCTTGCTAATTATTTCTGAATAATTCTCCAGGCTGAACTCAAAAGTTGTCAGCCCTGTTTGAAGTAAGTTGGAAGTTTTAGGTTTCCTGAACAGCATTTTCAAAATTCACTGTAGCCTACAAGGTAATATTAGATCTTTTGCTCCAACCACTGGTTAAATAAAAAGGCTGATGATACATGGAGCAACTTTTTTTTTTTGGTTCACCATCGCCTTGGCGAACCAATCCTGAGGCGAGCTGTGCCCCCTGGGGGTGAGTTCTCACTCCACACCGAGTGTTGCCTCCTCCAGTGCATCGGCGCACAGCACCTCTCTGGCAGACTTCTGTAGAGCTGAAGGATGGGCGACACCGAACACCTTCGCCAGAGTTTACAGTCTCCATCTTCAGCCAGTTTCTTCCCGTGTGTTGGGTAACAGGTAAGTGGTGGGAAGAGCTGGCCGGTGTCATGCTTGCTGTGCCCTTCCACCCTCACCCGGGATGCGAGTGCCTGTTTCCTCCTCCAGTACAGTTCCCCCAGACAGCGAACCCTGGTTGAGTATCCTCCAGCACCCCCGGCAGTCAGTCGTTCCAGCCCTACTCTCAGGTAGGACCTGTCTTGGAGTCCATTCCCAGGCCTGGGTCAGTCCATATCAGTGTCTCCACATGATACCTCCCTATGGTTAGGCTTCTGAGCGCCCTTCTCTGGAAGGCTCACTTCCCCATCATTACTGCCAAGCTGTAACAACAAATAGGAAAGACCTGAAGCAATCTTTCATTGAAAGTTGAAATCCCTTCTTTTAAGAAATTTCTGTGGTGAAAGGAACATCGGCTTGGATATCTCCAACAGCGATATACTCACCTATGGTCCCTGTGTGTACCAAGGTCAAAGCGAATTTGTGTTGGGGGAATGGGAAGGCTACAACCTTTGCGTATCATTTTTTTGACATGCTGCTGCTTGTCAACATTTGTAATGCCATAGGGTTGTGATAATGTCGAGTCACAACATAACTCGTGGTGACTGACAGATAGGAAACATTTCAGTTGTGTATGTAATTAAGTTTATTATGTCCCCATGCCACAACCTCGAACCATCGCTGGTTGCCAGGGACAAGTTCTCGGCTCTTCAGCATAAAACCTGATGAGTGGATGCACCTGTCGCCTATTTATACACGGGGAGTGGCTCAGCATGCAAAATCCACTAGCCAAATTTCACTGCCGTTTTCTCTTAATCAGAGAGGATACGGGGAGGATTAAAAAAAACAAAAAAAACAAAGTCATACGGATTTGGAATGACATGATTGAAAGTAAGTGATGACAGAAAATGAATTTGGGTGAACTGTCACTTTAAGAGCGACAGCCTGCTGAAAACACTGTAATGAATGCAGGAGGAAGTTTTTGGACAAGCTGCCAGGTGGTTTTGGGGAGAGCGAGATGACAGACACAGATGAAGGAGATGTGTGTTAAGTGTGACGGCTGCGGGACAGACAGCTATCAGACGGGGACAGGCTTGTTGTCCTCACGCGACTGCAGTTGTAACATCCGCTGTCAGGCATGCTAATTGGTGCCGCAGAAAATAGGCAGTAAATAAATCGAATCTTTGACACGCAGCTCGTCTTTACGCTGACCCTTGTTAGAAAGCCAGACAGAGAGAGTTCAGCTGACCATGGGCATGCTGGGAGAATTAAATTCCATCCTATTTGGTTGAATCTCATTTTTTTACCCCAAAGTCTGAAGGAAAGAAAAAAATGAGAGTTTTGCATAATGAAAATTTTTAAGACCATTAGGATATTTTGCATTCATTACAATTAACCTCTATTTTTTTTTTATAACTTAAAAAAAATAATAATATTGTTGTCTATTAAAGAAATGTTGAATTGTTAAAATTGTTAAAAAAAATTTTTTTTTTTTTACTAATCATGTGTTAAATTGCTCAAACATAGTTTGCATTTATTGTAGAATTAAGCACATTTTTATTAAAATGCACATTAAGCACATTTTTATTTTTGTTTATTAATGAAGAGTGAAATTTCTTATGCAGGGTTTGCACTTATATAATTAAGATTTATTAAATTAAATTCTCAACATGGAAAATTTTTGTTTATTAATAAAATAACACATTTTTCAAACATGGTTTACAATTATTGTAAAATTAAGCATTTTTTATTAAATTCTCAAAATAGAAATATTTTTATTTGTAATAAAATAAAAACAAATTCTAATGTGGTTTGCACTTATATAATTAAGATTTTTTAAATTAAATTCTCAACATAAAAATCTTTTTGTTTATTACTAAAGTATTTTTTTCAAACTTGGTTTGCACTTCAAGCTAATTTTTATTCAATTCTCAAAACAGAGAATTTTTGTTTGTTTTTTAGTGAAATGTTAAATTGCTCAAACATGGTTTATATTTATTTTATAATTAAGCATTTTATAAAATTTTCAAATTAGTGATATTTTTGTTTATTGATGAAATGTTAAATTGCTTAGATATAGTTTGCACTTATAATTAAGCAAATTTTTATTAAGCTCTCCAGCTTAGCAATATTTAGTTTATTAATGAAATGTTGCTCAATTTTTGCTTAAACAGAAACATGGTTTGCACTTTTTGTGTAATTAGGCACATTTCTTTAAATAACTAGTAATATTTTAGTTTAATAATGAAATGTTGAATTGCTCAAACATGGTTTTCACTAATCATATAACGGCCCATCCATACTTCAGATGTTTTGTGAGTGTTTTCAGGTATTGTCCCAGCGAGGGTCTCTGCATCCTCCAGCAGCATTTTAAAATGCGCCCGAAGCCGTCATTCAGCACAAAGACACTCTATTATTAATTCAATTACAGCAGCAGATGGCCTTGGTTTGGGAGCCCATCCAGAATTGAAGTAGGCTCGTAAAGCTGGGTCACAGATGTGTGCAGCCGGGATGCGTTCTCCTCCTCTGGCGCTCGCTCTCTGTCTTTCTTTATTCATACCCCAAGGAACGCAGCAAGGCCAGGAATGATGGTTTTAAGTGTGGCAGGGTCCTTATGACAGCAGGGTTCAGTTAAACACTCATAACTCTTCCATTAGACAGAGAAAGACTCGGCCGGAAATTCTGGCACCGCGAAGAGAAAAATGCAACTCTTAAACCTTGCTGGAAATATCACTGGAATCCAAGGGAGGATATCAGTGCTGAATGTTTTACAGCTTTTGTTTTTTTCATTATAGGCAGCTCTTTTTTTCTAGACATTTCTATAAATTGACTTATTAATATATAAATGCTGCTGGAAAGCATACCTATGGTCACAATATCAGGATTTCCAGGCAAACTTTACAAAAAGTTATAAAAAAAATTATTTTATTTTATATATTTTGTTTTATTTTACACCCAAGCTTTAGTCATTCTGTAAGTAAAGCCATATTGAAGAATTAAGCCATGTTCTGTAAAAAAAAATTCTGTATTGGAAAAAAAACATTATGGAATAGTCATAGTGCTATTTCCATGTTCTATTTAGTATATAGTATGTAGATGACCTACATTTGCCAAATACAGTATACAACAAAGTATTTTTTAAATACATTCTAATCTTACTATTTCTGCCGTATTATTACACTACTGTTGAAAAGTTTGACGTTAGTAGGAAAGTCTCCTCTGTTCACTACTTTCTTGATTAAAATTACAGTAAAAAAAATAATGTTATGAAATATTATTGTGATTTTAAAAGAACTGTTTTATATTTTAATATTTTTAAAGCGTAATTTATTCCAGTGATACAAAGCTGTATTTTCAGCATCATTACTCCAGTCTTCAGTGTCACATGATCTTCAGAAATCATTCTAATATGTTGATTTGCTGCTCAAGAAACATTTCTGATTATTATAAATGTTGAAAACAGGTCTGCTGCTTCATATTTTTGTGGAAACCGCAATATATTTTATTTTTCAGGAATCTTTGATAAATAGGAAGTTCAGAAGAACTGATTTATTTAAAGTAGAAATCTTTTGTAATTATAAATGTCTTTACTGTTACTTTTAATCAATTTAATACATCTTTGCTGAATAAAAGTATTGATTTCTTTCAAAACCATCTTACTGACCCCAAACATTTGGACGGTAGTGTGTATATTGCATGAATAGTATATAATAGTAATCACTTCTAATTTTTGGCATCTCTATCTTGATTCATCTTTTGTTGATACTGCCAAAAGTTAGAACATTTTTTTCATAATTTGGACTAGATACAAAACGAAATGTGAGAAAATATACACTCTTAAAGGTTACAAAAGGGGGTTTTCACAGAAATGCCACAGAAGGACCAGTTTCAACCATTTTTTTCTTTGTGTGAAGAACATGTTAATAATCTACAGAACCCTTTTCCACTGTAAAGAACCTTTTGTGGAATGAAACGATTCCATGGATGGTAAAGGTTTTTTTGTGGAACCATTGATGCCAATAAAATAACTTCATTGTTAATAACATACTATTTTTGTAATAATACTTGATAGTTTGCCGTGTACAGTGTGCAGTCGTGCTCTTTCTCTTGCTCTGTAGTTTAGTTTCCACCTCACTTCCTGTTTGCTCGTCTCTATAGCCTCTAGAACCTCTGGAAATGATTTTACTCCCATAATATTTCATTTTTAGACCAGCACACCCCAGAACTAATGATTTTCTCACTCTGATACTTAATAATCTCCAGTTGGAGTCTCACAAAGCAATTTAACTCTTAAGCATCTTTTCCACAGGGCCAAAATGTAATATTTGAATTGCATCTAGACCTTGGATTCTTTTGTGCAATGATTATGAGTTCACACTCCTAAATCACTCACTGATGTATGTATACTAAAGTTGGTGTAGGATTTACTTAAAAAAACTTACAGATTTTCTTATGGCATGTCAAGAGTGTTTGTTCTTTTTGGGGTTTGAAAATCGAAAATTAGCGAGCGAACAGATGATGACTAAATATTATTTTAGGTTAAATTGCACTGTACATTTAAAGAGAGAGAAGCTGAAATAAAAGCACAGGTATTTCACAGCAATGATTCCTGTTAAACACATTAAGCAGAATTATCCTCCAGCATGTTCTTTTGTTAATTAAACTCTGAGTTTTCCACACGTTCAGGACAGAGACATTCACTCTGGACCCAAACCATGTGTCTACCTGTGTCAGAGTCACAAAACGCACTGTATAGCATCACGAATCCTCTGAGAGAGAGAGAGAGAGAGAGAGAGAGAGACTGTCACTGCCACCGGAGGCTGTAATCTAAAGTGGCTGAAACGGAAGAAAAGATCCTAAGTTATTTGCTTTCAGTATAATGTTATTTATGCAAAGAGTAAACCCAATAACACTCAAGGGTTACTGTTTTTTACCTGACAGGTGTTACTGTTGCTCTGTTATTGAAGAGTATCTCTAATAGAATAAACCATGTATTTAAATGGAAATAAAAATTACTGCAATGAAAGAAAAATGTCAATGTATAATATACTATAGATCCATCAATATAAAATATGTGTTTGTGTATTCTCTATATATTCTAATATTAATTCATGTTTATTATATAAGGAGAAAAGATAGTGTCAAAGTAAAATATATAAAGTAGTTTAAAATCATTTTATATCAATTTTCATGTAATGGGGCAGCTGAAGAAAAAGCAAAACCAATATAGAATTATAATTACTTCTTAATTAATTAAGTATTATTCAAATTATAATTTACATTTAATAATTGGTTTTCATTTTACCAATCTGGACTTTTTTAAAATTAAAAAAAGAATTACATTTAAAGAAGATATGTTTTTAATTATAAATAAATAATAAAAATTAATTAGCACTTTAGAAACTACATGTAATTGTAAATGCATATTTTTTTTCTTGCATTTGCAATTACATGTAGTTTATGAAGTGCTAATTCAAATGGTGTTGCAATGGTTGCATTTTCCATCAAATTCATTTAGATTTTGCAGAATCAAATCGATTAGTATATTTTCCTTTGCAAAGCTTAAAATAGTACATTTAATGAATCCTGTTTATATACAGTAGGTAGACATCCAAAACGTCACTTCTACCGCCGCTCGTACCGCCGCCGCGGCGTCTGCAAAGTGCATTTGCAGCTTTTGACCGCTGAGTGGCGCTTTAATCACAAGTTTTCAAACAAGCGCATCAAAGCACATTTTCGCAAATAGACGTCAGTTTTGCCTCTCTGATGTGTTACATTTGACGGCTGCAGTCAGGGAAAATGAAAGAAAAACACTATAGTTAAAAATATTTAATATTCACAGATGAAAGTTTGGTAATTATGAAGTTATGTGCATTTCTTAGAACGAATTCAAGCAGGATAAATGTCAAGCCTGTGCCTGAGCCTGTGCTTATATTTTCTCTAAGCTACACAGTATTACACCATATTTTAGATTTGACACATTTAATAGGTGTGCAGTATTATTTATATAATATGAATTATGTGTTATATTATTCAAAAGAAATTGTGGTTTACTTTGCATCAGAGCATTAAAAGTGGTAGCCTATTTTAGTGAGCTAGGCTACATGGATTTATATGCAAAATGTCAATATTCTCATATATTAGGCCTATATTTTAATTTATATTTTAAAATTCCTTTAATAAAACAACATGCATTTTTGTTATTCGTTAACTGTCCTTTATTTTGACAGACAACTTCTTGGGAAAATATATTTGTCTGTAAGAAATTGTTGCTTGTTTTATAAATTATTTTCTTTTAGTAAAACGTGAGGCACTGTATAATTTCGTTCCCATTATTTAGGCCTGATTAAAACAAGAAACGAATAAATTAAACCTGCACGATTTAGCTAAATCATTGAAATTCTAAAGAATGGACGGAATAATAAAACGTCCTCACGATTAAACTCAAGTTCTCTCATTATAATCACCAAACTGCAAATGATGTAAAAAAAAAAAAAGAGCTTCATTAATAGACAACTTCAGTGATTTTAAAGGGAGCCGCCGTTACTTGCTTACATAGAATTTAAATAAAAAAAATAAATAAATTGCAGCCGCATTTAAATGCAGGTGTGTAAAATGTCTGCGTGCAAGATTTGTGCGGCGCGAGTGATGCTGAGTGCATGCGCAGCATTTATTCTTATTTGTTTTATCTTCACTACAAATCTTGTTTGGTTTTATTTTGGATAATTGCATGTAAAAAATAATTTACGTTGTAATGCATATGCAAAATGTGAATAACTATTCATATTTAAGTGTTTGTGCGAAAATTATTAATGCGCATGCAGGACAGGGAGGCGCCCTCTAGATCACTTGAATTTTTTCCTGATAATGAATTAACTTAAAATTGTGGTGTCTCACATACATGAGAAATATATCTACAGAAAGCTTGAAATGTCTTTTAAACGAATCAATTCAGAACGAAAGCATTTTGTAATCTGTGAAGGTTGTATGTCTCTTTAAAGGCGCGTTCATGTGGAGAGAGGCAGCACTGTGAATTTCATCTTGCAGCCGACAAGAAAACATTTGTTTATTAATAAATAATTAAAATGTCTCCTTTTTTTACAATTATTGGGCTACTTCTGCCTGTGCTTTGGGGCAAACTTAATGCATGTGCTTGAGCGCGAAATATATTAAGGCTCATTATGGATTATATATGTAAATGTAATATAAGCCTGCGATTAGTTGAATGACAAATGAACGACTAGTAACTAGAAAAATCTTACATGGGAGGCAGACCTATTAAATAGCCTCTAGACATCTCTGTTAAAGTTTTTAAAGCATTTTATACGCGTTTGCATAAATTCTTCTTTCAGAACGGTCTGTAATGGAGAGATGCCTTAACACTGATTTTTCCTCTGAAACACAAAAACGAAAATTGAAATAAAATTGATTTTTTTTTTTGAGAATGGCCAACCCTTCTCTGCAGATATTGTTGCTTCTGGTTTGTGCATTGTAAATAGGCTAAAAAAAAAAATATAATTAATTAATAATAATAATGTCTCCAAAAAGTTTTTTTGTCATGTCTGTAACGCATGTGTATTCCCAAATCTAAAAAAGCCTATAAAACATCATAGACGGATCATACTGATGTCTGGACTGGTCTGGATGTCCTTTGCGAATTTATTTATTTATTTTATTGAGTTAAGGCAACTTCCTCTGAAGTTATAATAACTAATAAACTATATTGCTATACATTAGTCAACATTTGAAGTGGATCAAAACCTTTCTTCAAAGTTGCCCTAAAACCAAAATGACGAGTCCTATCTAAACCTGTTCTGCAAGTTTGATACCCTCATAAGACACTGTCCATATGAAAGACCAAGAGATTCACACCTTTATCTCGACCCCCACAAGCTATACATAACTACCCCAACCCCCTCCAGCTGAACTGAATTCGGTCTGTTTTTTGGCTGTGAGGAACGCTGTGTTCTCATGTTACTGTGTTTGAACATGCCTGCACTCACAGCAGCCCTACTCTTTTTATTCATTATTTTCCCGCAGCCCATATTATTGTTTTCACAAAGACCATAATAATAACAAATTATCAATTGATAATTAATCATTATTTTACGAAAATCATTGTTATTTGTGAACGTAGCGTTTGCGGAAGGCTTTAAGACCAAGCGGAGTCCTCCATCAGCTGCTCCCGCTTCACAGCGCGCGTGACTCGCGCTAACTGACCCAGCTTCAAAGTCCGCAAGTTTTGATTTAACTAAATCAATTTGAGCGAATACAACTTACTGATCATGAGCCCAACATTTAGCAAGACAGAAAAACATTTAGTCTACCTGAAGGAAGATGTATTTCATTGTAAGTTAATGCTGTTAATTAAATAGAGAGTTAAAGAGAGAGAAAGAGAGAGAGAGATAAAAAATAAAAACCGTGTTGGCTATTCCTAAACTTGGAGCTCATTATTGAAGTACAAATCCAAACACCAGAAGCAAACTCTCAGTGTTCTTTCATTGAAAAGTATGCATTTTGTTTATTCACAGGCTATATGGTTGAAATAATATTTTAGTTCAAAACTTTAAGTGCCATTGTTTAAAAAAATGCTTTATTGGCTAACGCAGCGGTTCTCAACCCGCGGCCCGCGGGCCGCATGCGGCCCGTCACGAATTCAAATGCGGCCCACCATGCTGAACACAATTAAAAAAAATAACTTTCAGTTTTACAATTCATTTTAGTTTTTACATTCATTTAAAAATGTACTAAAAATATATAAGCTATAGCCTAATGTTTATATGTAAAATTATTTTGTTTTTCATATAGCCTGTTATTTTCAGACATGAGCAGACCTACATTCCGCATTTTATGAACACATACAAGCGCGCACTTTGGCAGAATTCAATTCAAATAGTCATCAACAGCCATTAGTTCGGTAAAATTGAGCATCAGAATTGACAAATTTGTTTTTAAGGGAGTAAAAAGAAGTGTGGAAATGCCAGCAAATGAACACATACAAACAAGAATAGTCACAGTATCAGCAGTGAAGGAGAGTGCTGGATTTTCGGTTTGCGCCGTAACTCACTTGAAGAAGTTCAGGCAAATAGAAACACCCATACTACGCAGCAATCATCCTTAATTGCAGAAATGTGGCAAAACATCTCTGGAGAGAACCTCATATTATTAAATTCGAAAGTGCTTTCCATATTTGGATCAACATAGGCTACATTTGTGAACGCACATTTTCTGCAATGTCGCGCGTCAAGTCATGCTCCCGTGCGCGTCTACTCCTTTCGAGCCGAATTTCACAAAATTGGTCAGCTCCCGACAGCATCAGGTGTTTTATTTATGGGGAGTAGAATTATTAATTTATTTCAATGAATGTAATCGATTAAATATCATAATATTTAGGCTATAATATTATAAATCAGGTTGGTTTGTATTGATAACGTAATATGTAAATGATATGCGTGCGGCCGCGAGACTTGCACTTGTACCATAGTGCGGCCCGTTGGAAAAAAAGGTTGAGAACCACTGGGCTAACGTTTCATAGCCCTTCAGTTGTTATGCTTTAAAATCCCATAACATTTGTAATTTCACAGTATTTTCACCTCCTAAATCACTAACCTTTAAAGTCACAATTCTATAATGGTCAAATTTACTCAGGCCGATGGCACTTTTAATTACATTATGTTTTTTTTTTTTTTTTTTTTTTTTTTTTTTTAGAATAATTGTAGCTTACATAAATAGGTGAAGCAAAACAAATATGAATGATATTTGGATCGTCCCTTATTTTTTCCCTTATTTTCTTAAAGAATAAACACTTATTTTCTACAAGAATAAACATGATAACATATTATTAATTCATAGAAATAATTTAAGCAATTAAAACCTGATAACATATTATTAATTCATAGAAATAATTTAAGCATTTAAAACCTTTTTTTAAAAAACTTGAACTTCAATACTATTAAACTGACTTTAAAATCTCAAGGAGTTTATAAGTTAAAAAGGGTAAAATGTCACAGTGCATGTTAAATAGCCTAAATTAACTTTAGCCTAAGTTAACAATATAATTAGAACTAACAATATAATTCGATTTTTTTTTTTAAATGAACAATTCCTGTATAAAATGGGACAGCAACCTTTATATCAAACATTTTTAAATCGTCCACAGCTGAGCAACGCGCGAGGCAGGTTGAGCGTGAATGTGCTGCACAAAGTCATTTTCAGATGCAATGAAAATTAAAAATAAAAATAAAAAACCCTGGATAGCCTAGATTAGGCCCAGACTCTGTTCCTAAGTATATAATAATTATAATTACCCCACAGTAACAAATTTTAACCGATTAATCACCTATTTTCGTTTGCTGCATGTTATTTTATTTATTTATTTATTTATTTTTTAAAACAGGCTAAAAAATAAATTAAGTTTGTGAGAGGAAAAAATATATAAGTATATATATAAGAATATATAAGTCATGTATAAGTTGCATTTTATTACATTCAGAAATAATAACGGCTGGCCTAATAATGTTATAATGTGCCAACAGGATATTTTTAGTTCTCTTCACTTAACAACAAATCCTTTAAATTTAACAAATTTATCAGAACAGAACAATAATTACAAATATATAATTCTAATGGATAAATAAAATTGCAGTATATAATAATATAGGCTTAGCTATAAACAAACAAAAAAATAAAAATATAGCTGCAAGCAGCGATGGCGGGCTCAAGCCATCAGTGCAAACGCCACCCCTGTGGCATCGGGAAAACTGTGCCCACCGGGCACATGCATTTACAGTAACTCTCTGGCAGTCTGGTTTTAAAGGATTCGGCAATTAAAGGGTTAATCCAAACCATCAAGACTGTGAAAGACACACACACAGAACAATATATAAAACTTTAGTAACACTTTTTAATAAGGTTTCAGTTATTAACATGGACTCTATTAATGAACATGAACAATAATTATATAGCATGTCAATGTCAGTTAATATTTAAAACTTAAAAATTAAAAAAATAATAATAATCTGTTAATATTAGTTAATGCACTGTGAACTAATATCAACAAACATTAATAAATTATGTGAAAATATATTGTTCATGTAAGTTAATGTATTTACTATTGTTAACAAATGAGACTTTATTATGAAGTGTTACTGAGACCTTTATTGATTTACACCACGTGCATAATTATTAGGCATGTTGATATTGTGATTATTTTCTAAGCACATTTTACCAATTCCAAACGACATCAATCTTAATAACTACCATTAACTTTGTGTTTAATCATTTATGAGTGATATATAATTGTCCATGAAGGCTGGAAGAGAAAAACTCTTTATTATTAGGTTTTTTTTTTTTTTTACAGATGAAATGAGCCAAAGTCAAAAATTATTAAATCCCCATGAGAAATATTCAAAACTATTGCAATACAGAAATTGCAAAATTAAGACATGACCATTGGACAAAAAAATGCTGACTGGGACAGGGGGGTTACAGTTTTATTTTAAGATTAGTTTATGTACTGTGAAATAACATGAATATTAATATTTTTAATGATAGGATTAACTAACATAAACAGATTGTTCATTGTAAGTTCATGTTAGTTAATGCATGTATTAATGTAAACCAAAGAGAGATTATTATTATAAAATGTTGCCAACACATTTCATGATCTATAACCATTTTTAAAAATAATTTTAATGAGCTATAAACATTTGTGAAATGATTATATAAAACTATATTACCAGTAAAATTCATTAGCTTTTAAAAATACGCATTATTTTTCTTTGAAAGATTTTAATAAAAGATTTAAATGCTCTTTACACGTTTCTACAACAATTATTTAAAAGTAATCCTAAAGCGCCATCTAGTGGTGGCCATGATTGGTATTACACACTGCACGTTTGGTGTTGCTCTCTGAACCGGTCAGAATGAAGCGCGGCTAAATGGAGCGTGAGAACAGAATACACTGGGCATATGTCTACGTAACTCCAGGTTCACACACTCTGTTTGTAATGCGTATTTTTTCCGAGCCCATGTTAATGGATCAGAGCGTTCACACTGCACACGGTAAAAGATGTGAACAGAAAAGGTTAGAAATATAAAGGTGCGAAAAGAATGAATATCTAGCGCATGAGCATAGAGAGTTGTAAGTGCACAGGACACAGTTTGAGCAGAGGAAACTCGTTTTAAGTGCGCGCACTGAGCGAAATCAGCATGTATCTGAGCACGCGTGTCTGGTTTTAAGCGTGCCAACAGAGAGATTCGCGCTCGCGCATTATTTAATGTGCTTTCGCGTTACAATAACTCGCTCTCGCTCCTGCTTCTGTACCGCATACACATACTGCATACGCACTGCAGACGGAGTACGTGTGAACCTGTATAATGTATAACAAATCTATTTCAACACCTGAGGCACCGCTACAATGAGCTCTATGACCAATGCATGGCAAGAAAACATCCCTAATAATTCAGCACTCCTGAATATAAGGAGTTTTTCACTTCCAGCCTTCAAGGACAATTATATATCACTCATAAATGATTAAATAACAAATGTATAGTATTTATTAAGATTGATGTGATTTGGAATAGGTAAAATGTACTTGGAAAAAAAATATCACCAGAATATCAGTGTGACTAATTATTATGCACTCGGTGAAAAAGCATTTTTAACAATTTTATTGATCTATAAGCATGTGTAAAATATTTTTGACTGCATTACAGCTTAGTCTTCATCTGTGAGCTGAACTGTTTTACTGTTACATCCATGAGATTGTGTAAATTCAGATAAATGTCATGTCACAGGATGTCTTTCATAGGTCAGTATCAAATGAGTTTCAAATTATTATTTGCAGCATAAAAAAAATCCATGTGTATAATCCATTTTTTGTCCCTAAAACTGACTGAAAAGGATAATGCCTAAGAGATTTCTTAAGCTGTAATGATGAAAAGAAAAAACAACAACACACAATTACTGATTTTCTTTTTTTCTGGTGATTAAAGAGATGTTAACTCTCTCTCTCTCTCTGTCAGCTAGGCCCCCCCCCTCCCCCTCCCCCTCCCTTCCCTCACACAGAGAGAGTGGCCTAAGAGTGAGATCAGATGTCTGACAGTTTTTTAATTTTCTGTTATCCATACAGTGTTGTAAAGTCATGAAACTATGCATTTTTCCTCAGAATGATACGTTCTCTGTATGAAAAATGGGTTTGAAGTGTTTGGAAGCTGCACTTTAAGAAATATAAGACAATTCATGTTTACTTTTTTACTGTTATTTCAATAAATCACTACGGCAAAACCGTTCAAGCTATCCAAAATCCATTCTCAATTTAAGTTCCTCAATGTTTTGGCATCATGTAGAAAAAGTTTGGTGTGTATACTGTAATTATCCTCTGAGCAGTATGCATTAATTCACAGCTATATTTTTCCAAAAATCCATATTCAAATCAATATAACCGACTTCCTGTTCATCGTAGCTGATGACTGTGAATTAGAAAGTTGTCCGTCTTGATAAGAATAATTTATGTACCGAGTTTGGTGTCTGTAGCTAAAACTAACCCCCTCACTTTTGACAAAAGGTGGCGCTATAGAGTGCCTCCTCCACGCCCTTTCATGTGCTTTTGACATTGTCTATATATCATTAGGACTGATATGTGTTTTGAGTTTCATGTAATTCTGAGCATTTTATCTGCCTCAAAATCACTAGAACAGAATATTCAAGATTGACACGTTGCCACGGCAACACTATATTAGATATCAATATCCCCACAACAGATTTACATCGGCCGTGTTTTGTCATTATTCTGATGAAGTTTGAAGCAAATCGAGTGAAAATAAGATGCTGAATTCAAAGCATTTTGAAAATGACACACTTCCTGCTGCCAGTTGGTGGCGCTATAACTTTGACTCCTAATAGTCACATCTATGCGATCGGCATCATACATCAAACAATCCGATGAAGTTTGATCAAAATCAGAAAATGTATGTGGATGTTATTAGACATTTCCTGTTTCTCATTTTTTGCCCTAAATTCAACGCCTCGCCACGGACAAACCGTTCGAGATATCAAAAATCCCCTGGCAATTTTTCATCCCCAATGTCTTGAGATCATGTTCACCGAGTTTCGTGGAGAACGGGTGGAAAACCTCAGAGGAGTATTTCAAATTCCAGAGCATGCTTTTTTGAAACAGCCCTGAATAGCTCACTTCCTGTTGGGCGGAGCCTTTTTCATAGAGCGCGAAAGTTGTTCGGCTCAATGAGATCTATAAGTGTACAGAGTTTCATATAAATACATGCAAGTATGTGTGCACTATGGTTCAAGATTTCTGACTGTGTTCCAGGGGGCGCCGTAGAGCCCCTGTGCCACGCCCGGGTCCCAGCCTCTGCGGCGTCCTGATGGCCGCAGGTTCCAATGTGTGTGCCAATTTTCAAGAGTTTTTGAGTATGTTAAGGCCTCCAAAAAACCCCGGAAGGTTTAAAAAAAAATAAAAAAAATAATAATAAATATAGCTGCAAGCAGCGATGGCGGGCTCAAGCCATCAGTGCAAACGCCACCCCTGTGGCATCGGGAAAACTGTGCCCACCGGGCACATGCATTTACAGTAACTCTCTGGCAGTCTGGTTTTAAAGGATTCGGCAATTAAAGGGTTAATCCAAACCATCAAGACTGTGAAAGACACACACACAGAACAATATATAAAACTTTAGTAACATTTTTTAATAAGGTTTCAGTTATTAACATGGACTCTATTAATGAACATGAACAATAATTATATAGCATGTCAATGTCAGTTAATATTTAAAACTTAAAAATTAAAAAAATAATAATAATCTGTTAATATTAGTTAATGCACTGTGAACTAATATCAACAAACATTAATAAATTATGTGAAAATATATTGTTCATGTTAGTAAATGTATTTACTATTGTTAACAAATGAGACTTTATTATGAAGTGTTACTGAGACCTTTATAGATTTACACCACGTGCATAATTATTAGGCATGTTGATATTGTGATTATTTTCTAAGCACATTTTACCAATTCCAAACGACATCAATCTTAATAACTACCATTAACTTTGTGTTTAATCATTTATGAGTGATATATAATTGTCCATGAAGGCTGGAAGAGAAAAACTCTTTATTATTAGTTTTTTTTTTTTTTTTACAGATGAAATGAGCCAAAGTCAAAAATTATTAAATCCCCATGAGAAATATTCAAAACTATTGCAATACAGAAATTGCAAAATTAAGACATGACCATTGGACAAAAAATGCTGACTGGGACAGGGGGGTTACAGTTTTATTTTAAGATTAGTTTATGTACTGTGAAATAACATGAATATTAATATTTTTAATGATAGGATTAACTAACATAAACAGATTGTTCATTGTTAGTTCATGTTAGTTAATGCATATATTAATGTAAACCAAAGAGAGATTATTATAAAATGTTGCCAACACATTTCATGATCTATAATCATTTTTAAAAATAATTTTAATGAGCTATAAACATTTGTGAAATGATTATATAAAACTATATTACCAGTAAAATTCATTAGCTTTTAAAAATACGCATTATTTTTCTTTGAAAGATTTTTATAAAAGATTTAAATGCTCTTTACACGTTTCTACAACAATTATTTAAAAGTAATCCTAAAGCGCCATCTAGTGGTGGCCATGATTGGTATTACACACTGCACGTTTGGTGTTGCTCTCTGAACCGGTCAGAATGAAGCGCGGCTAAATGGAGCGTGAGAACAGAATACACTGGGCATATGTCTACGTAACTCCAGGTTCACACACTCTGTTTGTAATGCGTATTTTTTCCGAGCCCATGTTAATGGATCAGAGCGTTCACACTGCACACGGTAAAAGATGTGAACAGGAAAGGTTAGAAATAGAAAGGTGCGAAAAGAATGAATATCTAGCGCATGAGCATAGAGAGTTGTGAGTGCACAGGACACAGTTTGAGCAGAGGAAACTCGTTTTAATTGTGCGCACTGAGCGAAATCAGCATGTATCTGAGCACGCGTGTCTGGTTTTAAGCGTGCCAACAAAGAGATTCGCGCTCGCGCATTATTTAATGTGCTTTCGCGTTACAATAACTCGCTCTCGCTCCTGCTTCTGTACCGCATACACATACTGCATACGCACTGCAGACAGACTACGTGTGAACCTGTATAATGTATAACAAATCTATTTCAACACCTGAGGCACCGCTACAATGAGCTCTATGACCAATGCATGGCAAGAAAACATCCCTAATAATTCAGCACTCCTGAATATAAGGAGTTTTTCACTTCCAGCCTTCAAGGACAATTATATATCACTCATAAATGATTAAATAACAAATGTATAGTATTTATTAAGATTGATGTGATTTGGAATAGGTAAAATGTACTTGGAAAAAAATATCACCAGAATATCAGTGTGACTAATTATTATGCACTCGGTGAAAAAGCATTTTTAACAATTTTATTGATCTATAAGCATGTGTAAAATATTTTTGACTGCATTACAGCTTAGTCTTCATCTGTGAGCTGAACTGTTTTACTGTTACATCCATGAGATTGTGTAAATTCAGATAAATGTCATGTCACAGGATGTCTGTCATAGGTCAGTATCAAATAAATTTCAAATTATTATTTGCAGCATAAAAAAATCCATGTGTATAATCCATTTTTTTGTCCCTAAAACTGACTGAAAAGGATAATGCCTAAGAGATTTCTTAAGCTGTAATGATGAAAAGAAAAAACAACAACACACAATTACTGATTTTCTTTTTTTCTGGTGATTAAAGAGATGTTAACTCTCTCTCTCTCTCTCTCTCTCTCTGTCAGCTCATCCCCCACCCCCCTCCCCTCCCCTCCCCCTCCCTTCCCTCACACAGAGAGAGTGGCCTCAGAGTCAGATCAGATGTCTGACAGTTTTTTAATTTTCTGTTATCCATACAGTGTTGTAAAGTCATGAAACTATGCATTTTTCCTCAGAATGATACGTTCTCTGTATGAAAAATGGGTTTGAAGTGTTTGGAAGCTGCACTTTAAGAAATATAAGACAATTCATGTTTATTTTTTTACTGTTATTTCAATAAATCACTACGGCAAAACCGTTCAAGCTATCCAAAATCCATTCGCAATTTAAGTTCCTCAATGTTTTGGCATCATGTAGACAAAGTTTGGTGTGTATACTGTAATTATCCTCTGAGCAGTATGCATTAATTCACAGCTATATTTTTCCAAAAATCCATATTCAAATCAATATAACCGACTTCCTGTTCATCGTAGCTGATGACTGTGAATTAGAAAGTTGTCCGTCTTGATAAGAATAATTTATGTACCGAGTTTGGTGTCTGTAGCTAAAACTAACCCCCTCACTTTTGACAAAAGGTGGCGCTATAGAGTGCCTCCTCCACGCCCTTTCATGTGCTTTTGACATTGTCTATATATCATTAGGACTGATATGTGTTTTGAGTTTCATGTAATTCTGAGCATTTTATCTGCCTCAAAATCACTAGAACAGAATATTCAAGATTGACACATTGCCACGGCAACACTATATTAGATATCAATATCCCCACAACAGATCTACATCGGCCGTGTTTTGTCATTATTCTGATGAAGTTTGAAGCAAATCGAGTGAAAATAAGATGCTAAATTCAAAGCATTTTGAAAATGACACACTTCCTGCTGCCAGTTGGCGGCGCTATAACTTTGACTCCTAATAGTCACATCTATGCGATCGGCATCATCCATCAAACAATCCGATGAAGTTTGATCTAAATCAGAAAATGTATGTGGATGTTATTAGACATTTCCTGTTTCTCATTTTTTGCCCTAATTTCAACGCCTCGCCACGGACAAACCGTTCGAGATATCAAAAATCCCCTGGCAATTTTTCATCCCCAATGTCTTGAGATCATGTTCACCGAGTTTCGTGGAGAACGGGTGGAAAACCTCAGAGGAGTATTTCAAATTCCAGAACATGCTTTTTTGAAACAGCCCTGAATAGCTCACTTCCTGTTGGGCGGAGCCTTTTTCATAGAGCGTGAAAGTTGTTCGGCTCAATGAGATCTATAAGTGTACAGAGTTTCATATAAATACATGCAAGTATGTGTGCGCTATGGTTCAAGATTTCTGACTGTGTTCCAGGGGGCGCCGTAGAGCCCCTGTGCCACGCCCGGGTCCCAGCCTCTGCGGCGTCCTGATGGCCGCAGGTTCCAATGTGTGTGCCAATTTTCAAGAGTTTTTGAGTATGTTAAGGCCTCCAAAAACCCCCGGAAGGTTTAAAAAAAAATAAAAAAAATAATAATAATAATAATAAGAATAATCCTTAGAAAAACAATAGGGCTCTTCGCCCCTTCGGGCTTGAGCCCTAAATATAGCTGCAAGCAGCGATGGCGGGCTCAAGCCATCAGCGCAAACGCCACCCCGGTGGCATCAGGTAAACTGTGCCCAGCGGGCACATGCATTTACAGTAATCCTCTGGCACTCAGGTTTTAAGGGATACGGCAATTAACGGGTTAATCCGAAGCATCAAGACTTTGAAATCACATACACAGAACAATATTCATTAAGAAAGTGAAATTAAATGATTAATAAACTATTTATTCGAACCCTTGCTATTTTCTATTCTAATAAGAGTCTTGGCTGTGGAACACCTGTAATAGAGTTGGCTAGCTGGATGCAAATAAAGTCATGCCTTTTATTTGTTCCCCTGTTTGCTATTTCACATTCCTGTCACTGAAGCGTTGTGGCCAAAGACATAGAAAGAAAACTGAAACAATGTGGTTTAAGTCCAGGTGATCATAAGGGGTCCAAGCACAATGGTTTGTGTAGATGATGCAGTTAAACAATGGACGTGTCTCTTTTCAAGTAAATTATTATACGCACAACATGAAAATAGATAACAAATATAGTGTCCCTTCTTCACTTTTTCAGTAATGCGTGATAACTTGAGAAATATGTTGTCAATACTATTAAAATAAGATAAAAACGTAATGGTATTTCGGAGATGATAGTTTTTGCATAATTACTATATTGGGCTTTATTAAAGTTTATGAAAAAAGAATGAATGTATATGCATTTTTGATTTATTTACATAAATGAAACATTTTCAAGTCTTTGAACAGATCTTGAAGTATTTGCTGTCCTGTGGCGCCATCGAGTGGACAACATTAGCATTGTGCCCTTCATTTTTGAACAACATTATGAAATTGGCCAATATTTTTTGATTGATTATAAATATTTAATGATTAGTTTACTGATAATATACCCACATTAAAATCGAATTTACTGATTCTGTATCTTATTTCATGCTTAATCATGAGTTTAATTTTCAACTTACATTTTTAAGCAGTGTTGAATGATTACTATGTGAGTTGCTAAATTTGTTTTGTTTTTACAATTATAATACATAAACTATATAATGATGAAAAATACAACAGTTGTTGTTTTCATAATATTTACTATTGACAATCGTTATTCTGTATTGTAAAGAAGAAGGTTTTATGACAACAAAAATGGTCATTACTAAAAATTAAACACTAATTTAATTCATAGTTTTATTTTTCTATAGGTTAAGCACCTTTTCGTAAATATGGCTGTTTCCCAGTTTTTTTTTTTTTTAGGATTTACATTTAAAAAAATGAGCCTACTTCAAACATTTTAAGCAGCTTGAACAAAACCTGTTAATATTTATTATAGACCACTGTAACTGTCTATTATCTAAAAAAAACAAATTTATTATGAAAATAAAAGTGTGTACACCAGTTAAACTGGACGATAAAGAAATTGCTAACAATAGTTTAATAGAGCATGTTTTAGGTTTATAGGTGTTTAGATGCAAAAATTTAATTTAATTAAATATAGATTAATTCTTGTTAGAGCAAAATAATAATAATAATAATAATAATAATAATAATAATAATAATAATAATAATAATAATAATAAATACATGAATACATACAAAAAAAGCAGCCAAGACGAATGATTTTCTGTTTTTATAGATTAAAATTAAAGACAGAAAGCAGCTGGTAAATGCAGTCACTTTAATATTCAAATCCAGTATCATGATACACTTCAGATTTATTTCTCAACTGTTTATGTTCACGTGACTGTTTTCGTTTATATTCGCCAAGCTATTATGTATTTTGAAATAACCTTGTTCTTGATTTGTTCGTTCTTGCCAGAATCAGCGTCCTCTGGAGCTCGAGAGATCGATGTTATTCTGCCCTTAGACAGTCTCGCGCTGTCAAATAGTCTTTCAATTTTCACAATCAAACAGCTCACAAATACCCGAATTTAGCTCTTGTTGTGTTCTAATGGGTGGATTGTGTGCATTCGCCGTAATATTTTATTTTAAAAAGCTCTTAAAACTATAAAAATGCTTTTATTGTGAGCTCATGAGACTGCACGCGCTGATGCAGCGGTGATTTCTCTCTGGTCTTTCTCACTGTTCTGGCCAGACATCAATTATTAATGAGATCTGAGCCGGTAATAATAACATATGTTGGTTCAGCTTGTCAGTGTGAATTAAACGTGTATTTATTTGTCCGTTCTCGCCGAAAAACCATCACCGTGTTCTGGAGCGCAGAGCAATCGATGTGATGTTCAGCCCTTAGACAAAGAAAATCTCACAAGCACTCATAAACACTCATTTTCATCTCTATAATATGTTCTTCTAATTGTTTATTGTTGATTCGACGCTGTGTTTTAATGTAAAAGGCTGTAGTTTCTGTATGTACACTTTTTTTCCCTTCAAGTGTTCAGACGTCTCGCGCTGTCAGACAGGCTGCAGCAAATATTTCATTTTAACATGTTAACAGCTCACAAACATCTGAATTTAGCTCTTGGTGTGTTCTAATTGGCGGATTGTGTGCAATCGCCGTAATATTTTATTTTTAAAAGGTCTTAAACAAGAATAAACTCGTTTGTTGTGAGCTCGTTGAGACTGCACGCGCTGTTCGGAGCGGTGACATATCTCTCGTCTATCTCTCTGTTCTCTGTCGGCAGACATCAATTATTAATAAGCCCTGACCCGCTAATAATAAGATATGTTGGTTTAGCTTGTCAGTGTGAATTAAATTGATTTATTTAGTTGTGTTTTTAACCGATTTAAAAGTGAAACTAAGCGAGACTCCTCCCTCTCAGTCCCGGGAATTGCTCCTGTAGAGGCGCAATTTCTCTCAGACAATGAAAGTCTCAGCACACATACATTCCTCACACAGAGCCAAAAATCCATATTCAAATCAAAATAGCCGACTTCCTGTTGGTCGTAGCTAATGACTGTAAATTAGAAAGTTGTCCGTCTTAATAAGAACAATATATGCACCGAGTTTGGTGTCTGTAGCTAAAACTAAGCCCCCCACTTTTGACAAAAGGTGGCGCTATAGAGTGCCTCCTCCACGCCCTTTTATGACCTTTTGCCAGTGTCTAGCTATCATTAATACTGATATGTATTCTGAGTTTCATGAAATTCTAAGCATGTTATCTGCCTCAAAATCAGAATATATTATACAGAAAAATATCCCAGTTTGATATGTTGTCATGGCAACACTATATTAGATATCAATATCCCCTCAACAGTTTTACATGGGCCGTGTTTTGTCATTATTCTGATGAAGTTTGAAGCAAATTGAGTAAAAATAAGATGCTGAATTCAAAGCATTTTGAAAATGACACACTTCCTGCTGTCAGTTGGTGGCGCTATAATTTTGACTCCTAATAGTCACATATATGCGATCGGCATCATACAACGAACAAATTGATGAAGTTTAATTAAAATCAGGAAATGTATGTGGATGTTATTAGACCCTTCCTGTTTCTCATTTCTCGCCATAATTTCAACGCCTCGCCACAAGCAAACCGTTCGAGATATCAAAAATCCCCTGGCAATTTTGCATCCCCAATGTCTTGAGATCATGTTGACCAAGTTTGGTGGCAATCGGGTAAAAAACCTATGACAAGTATATCAAATTCCAGAGCATGCACTTTTTACATAGCTCTAAATAGCTGACTTCCTGTTGGGCGGAGCCTATGACATGCAATACGAAAGTTGTTCGGCACAATGAGATCTATATGTGTACTGAGTTTCATATGAATACGTGCAAGTATGTTTGAACTATACATCAACATTTCTGACTGTGTTCCAGGGGGCGCCGTAGAGCCCCTGTGCCACGCCCGGGTCTCAGCCTCTGCAGCCTCCTAATGGCCACAGATTCTAAGGTGTGTGCAAATTTTCAAGAGTTTTTGAGCATGTTAAGGGCCCCAAAAGCCCCCACAACTTTGACGAAAAATAAGAATACTAAACCCTAAATAGCCAACTTCCTGTTGGGCGGAGCCTATGACATGCAGTACGAAAGTTGTTTGGCTTGATGAGATCTATATGTGTACCGAGTTTCATACGTCTACGTGCAAGTATGTATGATATATGGCCCTCCATATTCCAGGGGGCGCTGTAGAGCCCCTGTGCCACGCCTGTGTATCAGTCTCTGCCCGGCCCTAATGGCCGCAGGTTCCAATGTGTGTGCCAATTTTCAAGAGTTTTCGAGTATGTTAAGGGCCCCAAAAGCCCCCGAGACGTTGGAAAAAAATAATAATAATAATAATAATAATAATAAATATAGCTGCAAGCAGCGATGGCGGGCTCAAGCCATCAGCGCAAACGCCACCCCGGTGGCATCAGGTAAACTGTGCCCAGCGGGCACATGCATTTACAGTAATCCTCTGGCACTCAGGTTTTAAGGGATACGGCAATTAACGGGTTAATCCGAAGCATCAAGACTTTGAAATCACATACACAGAACAATATTCATTAAGAAAGTGAAATTAAATGATTAATAAACTATTTATTCGAACCCTTGCTATTTTCTATTCTAATAAGAGTCTTGGCTGTGGAACACCTGTAATAGAGTTGGCTAGCTGGATGCAAATAAAGTCATGCCTTTTATTTGTTCCCCTGTTTGCTATTTCACATTCCTGTCACTGAAGCGTTGTGGCCAAAGACACAGAAGGTAACTGAAACAATGTGGTTTAAGTCAAGGTGATTATTAGGGGTCCAAGCACATTGGTTTGTGTAGATGATGCAGTTAAACAATGGACGTGTCTCTTTTCAAGTAAATTATTATACGCACAACATGAAAATAGATAACAAATATAGTGTCCCTTCTTCACTTTTTCAGTAATGCGTGATAACTTGAGAAATATGTTGTCAATACTATTAAAATAACAAAAAGTAATGGTATTTAGGAGATGATAGCTTTTGCATAATTACTATATTGGGCTTTATTAAAGTTTATGAAAAAATAATGAATGTATATGCATTTTATTTATGCACATAAATGAAACATTTTCAAGTCTTTGAACAGATCTTGAAGTATTTGCTATCCAGTGGCACCATCGAGTGGACAACATTAGCATTGTGGCCTTCATTTTTGAACAACCTTATGAAAGGGGCCAATATTTTTTGAATGATTACAAATATTTAATGATTAGTTTACTGATAATATACCCACATTAAAATCTAATTTACTGATTCTGTATCTTATTCCATGCTTAATCATGAGTTTAATTTTCAATTTACATTTTTAAGCAGTGTTGAATGATAACTATGTGAGTTGCTAAATTTTTTTTTTTGTTTTGTTTGTTTTATTTATTTTTATTATTATTTTTTTTTAGGATTTACATTTAAAAAAATTAGCCTACTTCAAACATTTTAAGCAGCTTGAACAAAACCTGTTAATATTTATTACAGACCACTGTAACTGTCTATAATCTAAAAAACAAATTCATTATGAAAATAAAAGTGTGTACACCAGTTAAATTGGAAGATAAAGAAATTGCTAACAATAGTTTATAGTGCATGTTTTAAGTTTATAGGTGTTTGGATGCAGAAATGGACAAATCAAATGTAAAATAACGTCATCGATTTAGTTAAATATAGATTAATTCTTGTTAGAGCAAAATAATAATAATAATAATAATAATAATAATAAATACATGAATACATACACACATACAAAAAAAAAAAGCAGCCAAGACGAATGATTTTCTGTTTTTTATAGATTAAAATTGAAGACAGAAAGCAGCTGGTAAATGCAGTCACTTTAATATTCAAATCCAGTATCATAATCCACTTCAGATTTATTTCTCAACAGTTTATATTCACGTGGCTGTTTTCGTTTATATTCGCCAAGCTATTATGTATTTTGAAATAATCTTGTACGCGATTTGTTCGTTCTTGCGACGAAAAGCCAGAATCAGCGTCCTTTGGCCCTCGAGAGATCGATGTTATTCTGCCCTTAGACTGTCTCGCGCTGTCAAATAGTATTTCTTTTCACAATTAAACAGCTCAAAAACACCTGAATTCAGCTCTTGTTGTGTTCTAATTGGTGGATTGTGTGCATTCGCGGTAATATTATGTTTTAAAAAGCTCTTAAAACTATAAAAATGCTTTTATTGTGAGCTCGTGGTCAGACTGCAGGCGCTGATGCAGGTGATTTCTCTCTGGTCTTTCTCACTGTTCTGGCCAGACATCAATTATTAATGAGATCTGAGCCGGTAATAATAACATATGTTGGTTCAGCTTGTCAGTGTGAATGAAACGTGTATTTATTTGTCCGTTCTCGCCGAAAAACCATCACCGTGTTCTGGAGCGCAGAGCAATCGATGTGATGTTCAGCCCTTAGACAAAGAAAATCTCACAAGCACTCATAAACACTCATTTTCATCTCTATAATATGTTCTTCTAATTGTTTTGTGTTAATTCGCCGCTGTGTTTTAATGTAAAAGGCTGTAGTTTCTGTATGTAGGCTTTTTTCCCTTCAAGTGTTCAGAAGTCTCGCGCTGTCAGACAGGCTGCAGCAAATATTTAATTTTAACACTCACAAACATCTGAATTTAGCTCTTGGTGTGTTCTAATTGGCGGATTGTGTGCAATCGCCGTAATATTTTATTTTTAAAAGGTCTTAAACAAGAATAAACTCGTTTGTTGTGAGCTCGTTGAGACTGCACGCGCTGATCAGAGCGGTGATTTATCTCTCGTCTATCTCTCTGTTCTCTGGCCATACATCGATTATTAATAAGCCCTGACCCTGTAATAATAAGATATGTTGGTTTAGCTTGTCAGTTTTAATTAAATGTATTTATTTATTTGTATTTTTAACCGATTTAAAAGTGAAACTAAGGGAGACTCCTCCCTCTCACTCCCGGGAATTGCTCCTGTAGAGGCGCAATTTTTCTCAGACAATGAAAGTCTCAGCACACATACACTCCTCACACAGAGCCAAAAATCCATATTCAAATCAAAATAGCCGACTTCCTGTTGGTCGTAGCTAATGACTGTAAATTAGAAAGTTGTCCGTCTTAATAAGAACAATATATGTACCGAGTTTGGTGTCTGTAGCTAAAACTAACCCCCCCACTTTTGACAAAAGGTGGCGCTATAGAGTGCCTCCTCCACGCCCTTTCATAAGCTTTTGCCAGTGTCTAGCTATTATTAATACTGATATGTGTTCTGAGTTTCATGAAATTCTAAGCATTTTATCTGCCTCAAAATCAGAATATATTATACAGAAAAATATTCCAGTTTGATATGTTGCCATGGCAACACTATATTAGATATCAATATCCCCTCAACAGATTTACATGGGCCGTGTTTTGTCATTATTCTGATGAAGTTTGAAGCAAATTGAGTAAAAATAAGATGCTGAATTCAAAGCATTTTGAAAATGACACACTTCCTGCTGCCAGTTGGTGGCGCTATATTTTTGACTCCTAATAGTCACATGTATGCGATCGCCATCATACAACGAACAAATTGATGAAGTTTAATTAAAATCAGGAAATGTATGTGGATGTTATTAGACACTTCCTGTTTCTCATTTCTCGCCATAAATTCAATGCCTCGCCACGAGCAAACCATTCGAGATATCAAAAATCCCCTGGCAATTTTTCATCCCCAATGTCTTGAGATCATGTTGACCAAGTTTGGTGGCAATCGGGTAAAAATCCTATGACAAGTATATCAAATTCCAGAGCGTGTGCTTTTTACATAGCTCTAAATAGCTGACTTCCTGTTGGGCTGAGCCTATGACATGCAATACGAAAGTTGTTCAGCACAATGAGATCTATATGTGTACTGAGTTTCATATGAATACCTGCAAGTATGTTTGAACTATACATCAACATTTCTGACTGTGTTCCAGGGGGCGCCGTAGAGCCCCTGTGCCACGCCCGGGTCTCAGCCTCTGCAGCCTCCTAATGGCCACAGATTCTAAGGTGTGTGCAAATTTTCAAGAGTTTTTGAGCATGTTAAGGGCCCCAAAAGCCCCCACAACTTTGACGAAAAATAAGAATACTAAACCCTAAATAGCCAACTTCCTGTTGGGCGGAGCCTATGACATGCAGTACGAAAGTTGTTTGGCTTGATGAGATCTATATGTGTACCGAGTTTCATACGTCTACGTGCAAGTATGTATGATATATGGCCCTCCATATTCCAGGGGGCGCTGTAGAGCCCCTGTGCCACGCCCGTGTATCAGTCTCTGCCCGGACCTAATGGCCGCAGGTTCCAATGTGTGTGCCAATTTTCAAGAGTTTTCGAGTATGTTAAGGGCCCCAAAAGCCCCCGAGACGTTGGAAAAAAATAATAATAATAATAAAAAAATATAGCTGCAAGCAGCGATGGCGGGCCCGAGCCGTCAGCGCAAACGCCACCCCGGTGCCATCAGGAAAACTGTGCCCAGTGGAGACATACACAATAACCCTCTAGCACAGGGGTGTCCAACCCTGTTAATGGCGATTGACTGTCCTGCAAAGTTTAGCTCCAACCCTACTCAAACACACCTGAAACAACTAATTAATGTCTTCAGGATTGCTTGAAAATTAAAGGTAGGTGTGACTGATTAGAGTTGGAGCTGAACTTTGCAGGACAGTCGATCACCAGGAACAAGATTGGGCACACTTAATTTAGCAGTTTGGAATTAAGGGATACAGCAATGAAAGGGTTAATCCAAACCATCAAGAGACACACACAACACAATATTTAAAACTTGAGTAACACTTCCAATAAGGTTTCAGTTATTAACATTAATTATATTAAATTACATTAACAACAACTGTATGGCATTTATTAATGTGAGTCTCTCTCTCTGTCTTTCTCACACACTCACTTACACACACACACACACACACAAAGAAATTATTATTATTATTATTATTATTATTATTATTATTATTATTATTATTATTATTATAACACTTTTCAATAAGGATTTAGTTTTTAACATTATATAAGTTAACAAGTACATCATTTATGTACATCATTTATGGATCTTAGTTAATATTATGTTCAAAATGAATTACTACATTATTAATTACAATTTATATTTAATGTACATCAGTTACTATACCATGATTTAACATATTAATTTACTTACTAAAAATTACTAACACAAACAAATGCAGTAAAAATATTTTGTTCATACTTAGCTTGTACTAATGTTAAATACTATATTATTTAATATAAAATTATATATATTAATGTTAATTAAAGCTTAGTTAAAAATATTTTAATACATTGTTTACTACTATTTTTTTTATTTACAGTTTTATTTTAAGATTAGTTTATGTACTGTGAAATAACATGCACATTAATATTTTTAATGATAGGATTAACTAACATAAAAAAAAAAAAGATCTGAAAAATAGATTGTTCATTGTTAGTTCATGTTCGTTATTGCATTAACTAATGTAAACCAAAAAGACCTTATTATAAATTGTTGCCAACACTTTTCATGATCTATAACCAGTGTTAAAAATCCTTTTAATGATCTATAAACATTTGTGAAATTATTATATAAAACTATATTACCAGTAAAATTCATTAGCTTTTAAGAATACATATTTTTTTGAAAGATTTTTATAAATGATTTAAATGCTCTATACACGTTTCAATAACAATTATTTAAAAGTAATCCTATAGCTCCATCTGGTGGTGGCCATGATTGGTATTACACACTGCACGTTTGGTGTTGCTATCTGAACCAGTCAGAATGAAGGGCGCCTAAATGGAGCACGAGAACAGGACAGACAGGCCATATGCCTACGTAAGGCCAGGTTTACAAGCTCTGTCTGTGATGCGTATTTTTTTCCGAGCCCATGTTAATGGATCAGAGCGTTCACACTGCACACGGTAAAAGATGTGAACAGAAAAGGTTAGAAATAAAAAGGTGCGAAAAGAATGAATATCTAGCGCATGAGCACAGAGAGTTGTGAGTTCACATGACACAGAGCGAGAGGAAGCACGTTTTAAGTGCGCGCATTCTCTCCGGGCTAGAGCATGTATCTGAGCATGTGTGTCTGGTTTTGTGACAAAGCAAAGGAAATCTGTGTGCAAGCGGATAGATTCGCACTCGCGCATTATTTTAATGTTCTTTCGTGTTACAATATACACATACTGTATACGCACTGCAGACGGAGTACGTGTGAACCTGTATAATGTATAACAAATCTATTTCAACACCTGAGACACCGCTACAATGAGCTCTATGACCAATGCATGGCAAAAAAACATGCCTAATAATTCAACACTCCTGAATATAAGGAGTTTTTCACTTCCAGCCTTCAAGGACAATTATATATCACTCATAAATGATTAAATAACAAATGTATAGTATTTATTAAGATTGATGTGATTTGGAATTGGTAAAATGTGCTTGGAAAAAAATATCACCAGAATATCAATGTGACTAATTATTATGCACTCGGCGAAAAAGCATTTTTAACGATTTTATTGATCTATAAGCATTTGTAAAATATTTTTGCCTGCATTACAGCTTAGTCTTCATCTGTGAGCTGAACTGTTTTACTGTTACATCCATGAGATTGTGTAAATGTCATGTCACAGAATGTCTGTCATAGGTCATATACCAAATTATTTACAGAATAATATATATATATATATATATATATATATATATATATATATATATATATATATATATATATCCACGTGTATGTATTTTTTAAAAATCTTTTTATGTTGCAATTAACATAATTCTTAACCTAATTATGTAAAATAATGTTGTCTGAGCCCTACAAATTGTACTAGGGTTTTTTTTTTTTTTTTTTTGGCCCCAAAACTGACAGAAAAGGATAAGGCCTAAGAGATTTCTTAAGCTGTAATGATGAAAAAATAAAAAACAACAACACACAATTACTGATTTTTTTTCCCTTTTTTTTTCTGGTGATTAAAGAGATGTTAACTCTCGCTCTCTCTCTCTCTCTCTCTCTCTGTCAGGCAGGCCCTCAAGCACCCCCACCCCCCTCCCTTCACACACTCAGTCACCAACAACAAAGTCAGTCACTTAGTCAGTCACCAACAGCACACACACTCAGTCACCAAACCCCTCCCTTCTCTCACACAGACAGAGAGTGGCCTCAGAGTGAGATCAGGTGTCTGACAGTTTTTTAATTTTCTGTTACCCATACAGTGTTGTAAAATCGTGAAACTATGCATATTTCCTCAGAATGACTTGTTCTATGTATGAAAAATGGGTTTGAAGTGTTTGCAAGCTGCAATTTAAAAATACAAGACAATTAATGTTTCCCTTTTTACTGTTATTTCAAAAAATCACCACGGCAAAACCGTTCAAGCTATCCAAAATCCATTCGCAATTTAAGTTCCTCAATGTTTTGGCATCATGTAGAAAAAGTTTGGTGTGTATAGTGTAATTTTCCTCTGAGGAGTATGCATTAATTCACAGCAATATTTTTTCAAAAATCCACATTTAAACCAAAATAGCCAACTTCCTGTTGGTCGTAGCTAATAACTGTAAATTAGAAAGTTGTCCGGCTTGATAAGAACCATATACGTACCGAGTTTGGTGTCTGTAGCTAAAACTAAGCCCCCCACTTTTGACAAAAGGTGGCGCTATAGAGTGCCTCCTCCACGCCCTTTCATGTGCTTTTGCCATTGTTTATATATCATTAGGACTGATATGTGTTTTGCGTTTCATGTAATTCTGAGCATGTTATCTGCCTCAAAATGACCAGAACAGAATATTCAAGATTGACAAGTTGCCATGGCAACACTATATTAGATATCAATATCCCCACAACAGATTTACATCGGCCGTGTTTTGTCATTATTCTGATGAAGTTTGAAGCAAATCGAGTGAAAATAAGATGCTGAATACAAAGCATTTTGAAAATGACACATTTCCTGCTGCCAGTTGGTGGCGCTATAATTTTGACTCCTAATAGTTACATATATGCGATCGGCATCATACATCGAACAATCCGATGAAGTTTGATCTAAATCAGAAAATGTATGTGGATGTTATTAGACATTTCCTGTTTCTCATTTTTTGTCCAAATTTCAACGCCTCGCCACGGACAAACCGTTCGAGATATCAAAAATCCCCTGGCAATTTTGCATCCCCAATGTCTTGACATCATGTTCACCGAGTTTCGAGGAAAACGGTTGAAAGTCCTCAGAGGAGTATATCAAATTCCAGAGCATGCTTTTTTTAAACAGCCCTGAATAGCTCACTTCCTGTTGGGCGGAGCCTTTGTCATAGAGCACGAAAGTTGTTCGGCTCAATGAGATCTATAAGTGTACAGAGTTTCATATAAATACATGCAAGTATGTGTGAGCTATGGTTCAAGATATATGACTGTGTTCCAGGGGGCGCTGAAGAGCCCATGTGCCACGCCCGGGTCCCAGTCTCTGCGGCGTCCTAATGACCGCAGATTCCAATGTGTGCGCCAATTTTCAAGAGTTTTTGAGCACGTTAAGGCTCCCAAAATGACCCGTTTAGTCGAAAGAAAAATAAAAAAAATAATAATAATAATCCTTAGGGAATCAATAGGGCCCTGCGCCCATTGGCTCGGGCCCTAATAATCCTAAGGAAAACAATAGGGCTCTCGCCCTCCAGGCTTGAGCCCTAATAATAATAATAATAATAATAATAAAAAATAATCCTAAGGAAAACAATAGGGCTCTCGCCCTCCAGGCTTGAGCCCTAATAATAAGAATAATTCTTAGAAAAACAATAGGGCTCTTCGCCCCTTCGGGCTTGAGCCCTAATAAATGAATAATAATATAAAGCGAACCATAAGGTAAGATTGGGCTCTCATTCGGGAGAAATCCAAACGTTTCCATGTTCGTGATGTTGCCTATTTCAAGCTTAACTATTATTCATTAGGAAAAATAGGCTTTGTAGTTCACGCGTGTTTCAGTATGACGGGGAAAAAATTAAAAATCATAATTAACAAAAATATGCCAAAGTGGGCCGCTGCTCGCGGCGAATGGCACGGTGAACGGCTACTGTTTCCAATGAATGTGCGCGAGGCACCAGCGCGATCAAACAGCTGAAACAGAAAATACAAAATTTTTGGTCACACAGTAAAGGCATAATTCAAAAATGCAAAGTGTTAGCAGTTTGAAAAATCAAGAATAATAACAGAATGAATCATAATTATTGCTAAATGCTGGACCGTTCTCATTTCTATCTGCAAATGGAACCTGAAGGATTTTTTTTTTTTAAACCAAGAATGAACCGAAATGAAAACATTTAGCTTTTTATCCGTATATATAGGCCTTATATTTAATGACTGTTTAATAACAATAGCAAGCATAAGATCCTTTGTGTAAAGGTCTTCTTTTAATTTTTGATGAGTAGACTGTAGCCTAAGACTATCCTACATTTTGAAATTAACTCACTGTACATTTTTTAATGGTTTTTTAAAGATGGTACAATGTTATATCATAATGTTATTGTTGTTTTACCTCCTCCTTTTATCTCATTTTACAATTACATTCAGTTCGCAATCCGTCCCTTTGCGCCACCTGGTGGTAGTTTCGCGAAGGATTTTAACACTTGACTGACTTGAACGCGCGGCGGTATTACTCATTTTGGTTGTCTACCATCTGTATTTATATAAACTTCAGTATGGTTTCTGTGATGAAAGTGTGTGTAGGTCATTTTAAAGGAGTTTTGTGTGTGTGTGTGTGAGAGAGAGAGAGAGAGAGAGAGAGTCTGCTGTTACAAGGAAACATGATGCTATAGTTTTCTAAAAATAACACGCACGCAAAGGGGGGGGGGGGGGCGAGAAGGAAAAAGAGACCTTACATAAGACCTGTCTCCTGCTCTACACCTCCTGCCTCAAGTGCTTTTCTCCTCCTCTCTTTCGCTCTCTCTCTCTCTCTCTCACTCACACACACGCGCGCACACACACACACACACACACACACACACACACACACACACACACCATCTCTCTCTGTCTGTCCTAATTCTTGATTTGGCCACAGGATGGCACCATGCAATAGAAATAAAAGCTTGATCTCTACAAACACATTATCTTTATGGTCCTAAAGATTTTCTTATAGTACTGACGTGATTTTGTTTTTCAGGCTTGGAGGAACCATCTCAGCTTACAAAATTGTCCCTGATGAAATTGATGAGATCAAGGTACAGTAACAGGAAAATAAAATGGTTTTATCACCAATTTATATAATAATGATATATAGCAGCCTTAAAAAACACACCACTGTTTAAAAGATTGGCGTCAGTAAGATCTTTTTTAAAGAAATTAATACTTTTTTCAGTGAGGGTGCACTAAATTGATCAAAAGTGATAGTAAAGACATTTATAATGTAACAAAAGATTTTTAAATTGTAATAATATTTCACAATTTTTTAAGTTTTTACTGTATTTTTGATTAAATAAACCTTTGAAGAGCATAAGAGACATGTGAGTGTTTGCTGACATTTATTTCTTTTTGTCTGGTTCAGGAGACTCTGATCGACTGGTGTGATGAGAAAGAGTTGAACCTGATTTTGACCACCGGTGGTACTGGCTTCGCTCCTCGTGATGTCACGCCTGAGGTCGGTCTTGCACCACATATGTGTGTGTGGAAAGTGAGATGTGTGTTCCTGCTTAAAATATTCTCTTACAGACCTCAATAACACACTGCAAAACTCTGACCATAAGCCAAACTGAATCATTTGGCTTATGAAGCACTTCCAGCGCTCACACAGTTCCAGATCAGGCCTTCAACAGCTCTCATATGCCGGCTTTATTGATGTCCCATATTCTCATCCAAACTGAGATGAGCTCTGATGTCACACCAGTGATAGCTAGATAGATCTATGATGGATAGATGGATGGATGGATGGATGGATGGATGGATGAGCAGATGAATGGATGGATGGACGGATGGATGAGCAGATGATCAGATGAATGGATGGAGCTTCATGTGTGTTGAGGCCAATTCAGTTCAAATTTAGTTCAAGATGCACTTTGAAATATTTTAAATTATTAGTTATTGCCTTCTGCTGCCATCATTTATAAAATGAGAATCATGCAAAATAAAAGCTCTAGTGGTCTCAGATTTTGGACTCCACTATATTTCTCTGCAAAAGGAGACTCTGGTACGCTCTCTCTTTCACACATTCTCTCACTCATCCCATGAGTCTCATCAATACTCCTCTTTTGATGTTTTCCCACGTTCTTCTCTCTAATGATGTTTGAAGTGTCACTCTAGGACAAAGAACACACACACAGATGATTATTTTGTGCAGTGAGTGATACATTAGGAACATGGTATCGCTGAGAGGTTGCTCTTCAATAGCTCAGAAGACACAATGGAGTTCTTAATAATATTTCATTTCACAAAATATATAAATAAGATACAAATAAGACAGTTGCTGACCTACAATAAGTGTATAGTGCTCTAAAATGAAAGCGGATAGCAGCTCAGATCATTCGTGAAAAATGTTCATATCGAGATCTATGACTTTTGATTGCAAAATTTGGTATCTTGGCACATTTGAACACAGTTTGAGACAACTTTATTTAATCTCAGTAGGTCTAGACAAATCTGAGACATTAAAGAGACATAATTCCTTTCTCTCTCTCATTCTGTCTGTATGTCCAGGCCACTAAAGAGGTGATCGAGCGGGAAGCTCCAGGGATGTCTCTGGCCATGCTGGTGGGCTCTTTGGATGTTACTCCTCTGGGAATGCTCTCCAGGTCTCACTACAACACGTCCTCAACATGCTCATCTCAGTGTAGAAGATCTTTGACTTTTATTCATAATTATACTGAGAAAACTGATCAGCCTCTCAATCAAAGACACTGACTTCATTGAAATCAGACTTTCATTGGCTCATACATAAGCTTCCAGTAAGATAGCTAGATACGGACTCATAGGAACATTTTTAAGAATATAACAATGCACATTTCTGAATTTTATGGAAGCCTGTTTCTGCCATGGAATAAAAAAAAAATCTAAGTTACTTGCAAATTTTAAAATGACAGATCTGACTCTTTTTTTCAGAAATGCATGAAAAAAATTGTGAGATAAAAAGTTGCAATTACCTTTTTGATGTTTTTTTTTTATCACATGGCAGAAACAAGCCATTATGGAATGCTATTATATTCAGAATTACAATTTAAAATTATTTCCCGTTTGCTTGCATATAATAATAATAATAATATTAATGATAATAATAATCAATATGTATACACTACTGTTAAAGTACTGTTTAATTTGTTCATTATTTTTGAAAAAAGTGTCTCCTGTACTCAAATACAATAAAATATACTAAAAATTCAATACAAACTTTAAATGTTGTGAAATAATATAAAAAATTAAAATTGCTGATTTCCACTGTAATATGTTTTAAAATGTAATTTATTGCTTTGATGTAAATCTGAATTTTCTGCATCATTACTTCAGAAAGCATTCTAATATGCTGATTTGCTGCTCAATGAACATATCTGAATTTTATCAGTGTTGAGATCATTCTCTTGATTTGTGTGTGTACAGACCCGTGTGTGGTATCCGAGGCAAAACTCTCATCATAAACTTGCCGGGCAGTAAAAAAGGTTCACAGGTAAGGATTTTATTTTTTATTTTATTATGTGTGTCTCAGTACTGGTCTGCCAGTATGTACTCGATTAGCCAAAACTTTTAATGTAGTCCTTCTAGTAATCCAATTCATATATAATAAATGATAAATGGGAATGTTTTACACATAATGTGCAAGTTTAATTCTGTTCGTGGACTTGCTTGTGGTCTCAATAAAATAAACATTAATGGGTGCTGAAAATAGAGATAAACATGAATTATTACAGAGCTCTTTTTTGGATCGGTCCAGAATAGTTTACTTAAGGATCATTATTTTGTTATGTCCAGTACTTTTTTTGTTTTCAGTAGGTTTGTATATAGAGCAACATTTGAATTAAAAAAATGTGAAGCTGCCTTTTTATGGTTTATTTGTTATTGTACAGGGTTTTGTTTAAATTAATGTAATAACTGATACTTTTACAGTTGTTTTATGGTTTAATATGTTACCTTAGACATTGCCCCACTTATATGGTATTAATTTTATTTATGCAGGTCCTAAAAAGTCTTACATTTGATTTTAAAAATCCTGCAGATACCCTGTTATAAAACGGAAATTTCTGAAACTTGATTGGTCAGTATCTGTGTTTTCACTGGCCAGGGGTGCTTTTCCCAAAACCATCGTTAGCTAACTATGGTCATTATTTCCATTGGATTCTATTGGTAATGACGAAATTTGCAGCCATAGTTGCTTTGGAAAATATAGCCCTGATGATCAGTGTATCAGTGCGCAACACCCTTAGCAACATAAACAATCCATATACTACTATTAAAAACTCTTCCATCTATTATGTAATTGAGCTAAAGTAGTTGTTTATTATTTATGTAATGAAGTATGAGTGACCCTTGCTGGTGGTATGTTGCGTCATTCACCTTTGATTTTGAGAGCCTGCCCTTCACGCTGTCAAAGAAAATTAATGTTTTCTCATGCTGAGAGATAAACAAATGTACATGTGTGCGTTGTGCTGATGAGAACAGTTCTTAGGCTGTTTTTGTATTTGAGCTCCATCAGATGAGAGTGTTACAACTGAACATTGCTGTTGTTGATTGTAACTGTTACTGTAACAGGAACTATTTTTCCTAGCGGAAGGAAGGCATTTCATGATTTTACTTAAACAAAAAGTAACATTAAGGGGTGAGTTTTGATTTTTTCTAAATTCATGTCTCAAGCTCTTGAATTTATTCTTCTTTGCATGTGTGTCATGTAGGAATGCTTCCAGTTCATCCTGCCTGCTCTCCCGCACGCCATCGACCTGCTCCGAGAAGCTGTGGTCAAAGTGAAGGAGGTGCCAAACGAGCTGGAGGACCTGCCCTCGCCTCCACCTCCTCCGTCCCCGCTGCCCGCCAGCAGCCCGCACCGGCAGACCGAGGACAAGGGTGTGCAGTGTGAGGAGGAGGAGGAGGAGAAGAAGGACAGCGGTGTGGCCTCCACAGAGGACAGCTCCTCCTCGCACATCACCGCCGCCTCCATCGCTGCCAAGGTAAACCTGTAGATATGTAAATCAGTTATGCTATACAAAAGTGTTTCTCACACAGGGTCGTAGAATTTAGTAGGAATGCTAGTGACATGTCCCTGCCAATATCCAGTGACTACTAAATTATCCTAGCAATAGTTTTGATGTAACCACTGCTGTTGTATTTTCGGTCGCATCTGAAATAGGTCATACCATTGATTGATATTAACTGAGATGTTAAAGTAAATACCCTGGAAATTACATAATTGAAACTGAGCTTCGAAGTGCTCCAATTGGATTGTGAATCATTTGATTCAGATCAGGACTTCGGAGTGAGTATCGCAAATCATTTGATTAAGAGTCAAACCAAAATTTGACACCTTCAGCATTTCTCACATTATCACAGTTTATTTGCTATAGTTTATAAAACGGTAATAAAATATGACAAGTACTCAGAGTTAAACTGTGTCAGAATAAATTAATCTGATAATGGCTGATAACTGATAGAAAGGTGTGTAATGAATTCTGTTGAATAGCTGTCAGCTGCTAAATTTAAGTAGACAAATAGATAATACTAATTCAGGTCAACCAGTTACCAAGCAATGCTACATTTTGTTCAGTCTGTGGTGTAAATAGGTGGCATTAGCAATTAAAGTAAAAACACTTAATCAAAACATGATCAGATCAAAGTGTCTGAATAATTTTTGGTCCCAAATTTTTATCAATTTTACTAGTATATCACAGTTTACTTTATTTTTCTATCCTAACTTACATAAATGAACTATAGTGTCCTGTACCCATAAAAATCGGAATAATTTTTGGTTTGACTGTAGATTGGAATTTTGGAGCGGGTTCGCATATCTTTTGATTCATTGTAGCGGGTTCTTTAATCATTTTACGAATTGAAAGATTTATGATGTGCACTCTGAAGTCTCAATCTGAATTGATGGTTCACAAATCATTATTTAGAATTCCGGAGACTTCGGAGCATGGAGCCTGAATCATTTGACTTAGATCAGAACTTTGAAGCGCGTTCGTGAATCTTTTAATTCAGATCGGAACTTTGGAGTGGGTTTGTGAATCATTATTCAGATCTTGACTTCGGAGCACATATTCATTTGATTTAGATCATTATTTCAGAGCGGGTTCACAAATAATTTGTTTTAGATCAGGACTTCAGAGTGTGGATCACAAATCATTTGATTTAGATTGGAACTTTGGAGCACGTATCGTGAATCATTTGATTTAAATTGGGACTTTGGAGTGGGTTTGTGAATCTTTTAATTCAGATCGGAACTTTTAAGTGGGTTTGTGAATCATTATTCAGATCTTGACTTCGGAGCACATATTCTTTTGATTTAGATTGGGATTTCGGAGCAGGTTCACAAATCATTTGATTCAGATCAGGACTTCGGAGCACGGATCGCTAATCATTTGATTTAGATTGGAACTTCGGAGCGAGTACATGAATCTTTTGATTCAAATCGGAACTTTGGAGCTCGTTTTGGAAATCATTTGAACGGTACTATTGCAATAAATTTACACCTTAAGATGATACAAAGGATAAATATAAAGATACAGTTTTGATTGCTGTAGGATGAACAGAGCTTTGGATAGTTTCCAAATACAGATCAACTCTGAGTAAAGAAAACTGCTTTAAAACTGCTGCTGTAATGTTATTGATTTAATCAAAATTGTGTAATTATTGTTTAATGAAAAAGCTCTCTTTATGAATTGATGATGTTAGTTACCTTAGCTGTAAATTAAGACTTTAGATGACGTGAAACTGTGGTCAAAAGTCTATCATAAATGTAAAAATGTCAGTGTAGGTGGATGGGGGTGTTATCTGCTGTTATGTCCTCTTTAGTGTCAAAATCAAACCTTCACCCTAGTTCTCACATGACTGTGTTGGACGTTTGCAGGTGTTCCATTTGTCTGCATTCTCATCATGATATTGTGTGTCATCTTCATGCTTGCTGCAGCATCTACTGGTGTGAGTGAATATCATGACATCATCTTCACATCTTTTGTGTGATTGTTGTGTTGGTGTCGACCTCATTCATCATTTATAATTTGTGTTTAGAAGTAATTCTCAGAATTGCCTTAACACAGACTTCAAGTAAGATCTGAATGTAATGTTTCAGACACTTAGCTGCATGTAATTTGCAATTAAATGAAAATGTATTATAATGTCAATTTATATTAAATGCATTTAGTTTAACTTTTTTTTACCTACTTAAGTGTGACGTAAATACATCTTATATGTCATTTCATAATTACCTCTATTGTTGTGGAATATGATTAATGTGTACTGCCGAATGTAAACTAAAATTTAATGTCATTTTTATTCAGACTTGTATGTTATGGATTTAAATATATTTGTAATTGCTGATTTGTAATGATGTTGCAATTTAGTATATTTAAATACATAAAAACATTTTAAATACATTTAGCATGTTACTACATGCATTACCTCAAAGTTCATTGTTATTTTTAATATAATTATGGCTTAACATTCCTCACAATGTTCTGCTGAATACTGAAAAAGTTTATATTGTACTTCCACGGTCTTCTCCTTTTTCACAATGCAAGAGTTTGTGGGTCATATTAGGCCAAAAAACATGAGAAATCTAGAAATACTGTTCCATCCATGGACTTTTTAGCATATTATTTTCAGTGTACTACAACCTGGAACACACTAAATAGAAAGCAGATTGGGACGTATGCGAGATGTGTGATTAGAAACATGACAAGAACATGTTTCACCTCACTTTTGACTTTATATAATGCACAAATTATAAGAGAGCAGATGTTTGGAAGTTTATGATTTTAATAAACATCCTTCTTTTATGTCTCAGATTCCCGACTCCATCATCTCACGGGGCGTCCAGGTCCTTTCCCGTGACACTGCGTCTCTGAGCACCACGCCCTCCGAGTCGCCACGCGCCCAGGCTACCTCCCGCCTCTCCACCGCTTCCTGTCCCACCCCCAAGGTGAGAGCGCCTCACTTCCTGTTTCCTGTTCCCGCATTGTTCGCTTCCTGTCTGCCGTTCCTCTGCCTCCCCACCTCGCTCACCCTGCTGCCGACCTCCACGCTCACCTCACCCCAAAAGCCCTGTCAGAGTCCCATCCGTGTGTGGTTTTCACAGGTTTCTTTTTCGTATGTTGTATACTGAAAACTTCTGCAGTTTTGCCTTGTTTTCCAGGACAAATATCTAAACATTCTTAAATCAAAATGCATTTACTTGAGAAGCGAAATATGTTTTGTTTTCTGAAAAGTTAAGCAAGTTTTGAGTTTAAAAAATGACAATGGGGTCAGAAAAGTAATCTTAATTCAAAGGGAAAACAAGATTCACTTTCTAACCCCATTTGCAAATTATGTTTTTTTATGTTTTTTTATATGTACAATTTTTATTATTATTTTTTAATATTTGTAGATCATTTTCAGTGGGCAGTCTATTGGAATTTCATCTTGCACAGCACAAACTGTCTCGTGGCATGTCTTCAGCAGTTTTATTTCAGTAAAAACGCTACATTTAAAGCAAAATATCGAACAAATACTGTTGCAATGCTTTAAAGGTCTAAACTGCTCCTTCACCAAATGTAAAAACAAATGTAAAAAACAGCACCGTCAAACTGCTAAAAAAGTATTTACAAGTCATTTTTAAGCCATAAAATATTTTGTGTGATCCACAGACCAGAATTGAAGTCAATATTTATGGATGACTTTTATTAAATGATCGTAATTTGATAATTTGAGTAAAAAACCTGTTCATTGGTTAACAGAAAATTCCCTTAATATGCAGTATATATTGAGGAAAATGCTAATAAATCTAATGGGGTATTTTAAATTTACAGTTTTTGTAAGTGAAAAAGATTTTATAATTTTTAATATTTTTTTAATTTACAGTACAAGTATACATAAGGTATACATATACAAGAATTAAGTTTACAATACAAGTTTTTCTTAGTTTCTTGTTACTTATAAACATTGTGACCTTGATAGTGTTTGTGTGAATGGCACCTTATATATTATTATTGACCTCAGCTTGTGGAAAAACTAGTTGTGATGAAAACATGTTTTTCATTGCCAACAGTGTTTTATGGTGGTTGTCAGTGTACTATAAAAGTACAAAACAATTTTTAGTCCTCCAGTAGCCAGGTATGTACAGTATATTAACGTTTACTGTATTTTAAGTTCAATCCGTAAAACCTAAAATCTTAACACCATTTTTTTTTTTTTAAGTTCTGGCAACCTCCGATGCCATTTATTTATTTTTTTTTACCAAAAACTCCACAGATTTTTTTTATTTTATTTTAACAGTATGGTGTATTTATTTATACATGTATTTATAAAGTATTTAGCAAGTATTCAGCATTATTTAGCAATGTTTTGGCCAATTGACCTTCCTCAGGTTTAGAATGTAAGCAAATTATCAACAAATGTAAATTCCAATTTTTTTATATCTGGTATTATTTATTTCTAGTCATTATTAGCTGAAATTATTCCCTTCTACCGTTGCTTTCAAAACTTGTTTTTGCAATGCATTTTTAGATTCCAGTGTTATTTTAGTATCATTGAGATGCAATTGTAATTTATATTAATATTACACTATGGTGCTTTTTGTGATTCTGCGATAAACGTGGGATACATTTTGAAAAAGTTGACATCTGTTTATAAATGTCTATTTGACTGAAGATGAACATTCAACTGAGTGTTTTGAAAATTATGCCTTTGGCATTATGCTTTTAAGTGACTTACATTTCATTCAAGCTATACATTTTTTGTGCAATCCATGCTTTCCCTGGGAATCGAACCCATAACCTTGGTGTTGCTGATGCGATGCTCTACTGTGTGAGCTGCAGGAATATGACTGTCTGTCCTGTAACTTTGACCCGTGTGGCTCCAGACTCTCACCCAAAGCGTCAGCTCATATGTCACAGTCATTTCTCGCCCCGCTGTGTGGATGCGGATGGTTGTCATGGGAGCGGGCGTTGCCGTGGAGACTGTGGTGCGCTCATATGAGTGAGAGAGTTTGTACAGGTGTCAGTTTGACAGAGATGCAGAATTCTGTCATCATTTACCTATTGCCCATTGTCATTGCAAACCTGTATGACTTAGATTTCCGACGTTCATGCTGTTCTTTCCTATACAATGAAAACATATACTGACTTGGGGCTGTTGAGCTCCAAAAACTGAAAAAGCACCATAAAAACAGTCCATATAACGTATGCGCTATATTTTAAGTCATTCAATACATTTGTATCACAAACAGACCAATATGTTTATTCATTATTAGTTAATAAAAAGAATATAATTCCTTCCACACCTGAATTATTCATTGGTTTGTAGGATGGAAGTACATTATAAACTAAGAAATATATCAACCTGGCACACTACTCCAATTTGCATCATCAAGTATTTTTTAATTAGCAAGGTTTCAGTCTTCAGTCAACCTTCCTCAGTCTTACAACATACACAAATTACAAACAAATTTAAATGTGTATATATATTTTTTTATATTTTATATATATATATATATATATATATATATATATATATATATATATATATATATATATATATATATATATTTCTAGTCATTATTAAGTAAAATGATTCCCCTTAACCAACTCATTTTTGCATTGCATTTTTAATATTTAGACTTCATTGTTATGTTTGTATAATGAAGAATTTTAATACTACACACACATATATATATATATATATATATATATTTGATATATAAATAGAATATTTGTATAATATTTTATTTTTATAAAACATTTATTTTATATAAGCTTGTTCAAGTACAAAATTTTTTTTTGTGGTTTTATTTTTTAATTTTTTGTTGTTGTTGGGGGGGGGGGGAGTTCCCATACAATGAAAGTAAATGACGTCCAGTGTTGTTTTTGTTTTTTGTTGGTTTGTTTGTTTTTGGGGTGTATTCTGCAAAAAGAAAGTCATGCGGATTTGAAATTGAACATTTGAGTGAGTGAATGTTGATGAATTCAAATTTTGCCTTTAGTAACCGATATTGATTTGCATTTTGAATTGTGATTGGTCATGTCTTTAACAATTTTAGATGCTTTCACTGCGCAGTGATTAAACAAACAAAAACTGGGATGTGCTTTTAATGTCATGATAATGACAAAGTAAAAACTCAAGCATCACAGCTGTTTCACCAGAAACATCATTTGATTTATAGCCGTCCTGATCACTAGCATACTGAGACTCTCTTTGTGTCTCTCGATGTCACTTGCTGTCGTGTGTTCTCTCACAGTCGCACACACACAGATGATGACATGGCTGTGGCAGTCCTCCACACAGTTATATAACACCGTTACATAACAGTGAGCCACTAACACACATCCCAGTTCCTGTGATTATCTGCAAATGCAATCCTGCATCTCAGTTTAATGCACAAGTAATTGGGCAGAATGGTGATGGCTCAGACATTAAGGATATATTGATTAAAACCCTCTGCATTCTGTCTTAAGATGGGCACTTAATGGAATATTTTGAGTTTGAGATTTTATTTTTAAAAAATGCATTTGCAACCTGCTGTTGATTAATACACAGAAAAAATAGACTTGTAATGTACTTTAATCATGCAGCATGCATGTACACTACAACTGAAAACTGTGTGGGTCAGTGAGAGTTTTTTGGAAAGGAATTCATACTTTTATTCAGCAAGCAGGCATTAAATTGATTAATTAAAAGTGACAGCAAATAAGGTTTATAATGTTACAAAGATTTCTAACTAAAAAAAAAATGCAAAAAAATATGAAGCAGCACAACTGTTTTCAACATTGATAATGTTAATAAATGTTTCTTGAGCAGCAAATCAGCGTATCAGAATGATTTCTGAAGAATCATGTGACACTGAAGACTGGAGTAATGATGCTGAAAATACAGCTTTGATCACAGAAATAAATTACATTTTACCATATATTCACATAGAAAATAGTTATCTTAATTTATAATAATATTTTAAATTTTTACTGTTTTTACTATATTTTTGACCAAATAAATCCATCCTTGGTGAGTATAAAAGTCTCAAAACCTTTTGAAAAATATTACTGACCCCCCAACATTTTAACAGTAGTGTAAATAAACTTTAAGATATGCAACAGTTGTGCTGTTTTAAAGTATTATCACGCTAGAGCTTTTGATTTAATGCAAATCAACAACCCTAATTTAGTGCAATTAATTTTTAAAAAAGTGATAAAAAATGTTTTAAAAATCAGAATCAAATATTCCATAATAACCTGAAATGCTCCATTAATCATGGTTTTCTCCATGTTGGACTATTTCTACAGTTTGTGTTTGGGATGTTTTGATTGTCAAAACCTCAATGTGAAAAAACAGTGACTTTACTGACAGCTGCATATGTGTGCAAGATGAAGGATAAATCCACATTGCGTGTGTGTGTGTGTGTGTGTGTGTGTGTGTGTGTGTGTGTGTGTGTGTGTGTGTGTGTGTGTGTGTGTGTGTCAAGCTCAGACGTATCTCTGACAGTTTTATAGTGATTAATCTATGAATGTTTATCTGTCAAATCTTATTTACACCTCTTCCATTACATTTCCTTCCCACTCTCCTCTTTTCCTCCTCTCAATTCACCTCTGTGTTTCTCTCTGTTGATTTTCTGTGTGTTTAGGATGATCTCTCAAACTATAGTCTAACAGCATCAGAATTATGTAGAAGTGCATATATAACTACCGCAATTGGTGTGTGTGTGTGTGTGTGTGTGTGTGTGTGTGTGTGTGTGTGTGTGTGTGCGCTGATAATGTTCCTCCTCTGAACAGAGCAGCTTGTAAAACTGACTGGCTTCTTGCTGTCACAGAGGTGAGAACATTTAATTTAATGCTCAGAGAAGATCAGATAGTGATGGCCAAGGAGAAATGAAAGCGAACACAATAAACAAGCGCTCAGCAGTGCAGATCGTCAGCTCCACATCTCTGACTATCACTACATCAGCATTATTTCCACACAGAGTGATTTCTGTTTATCCGGATTGTTGTGAAATGTTTGTTTGTTTATTTTGAATGTGAAGCTCTTGATGCGGAGGGTCTGTTTTACTCGACATGGACTTGTGTGTTTTTGTAGCATTAGTTTAGGAGCTTTACATGACTGTGTACCGTGGTAAAGATGTTTTAGATGATGCCTGGTTTATTGGTATCTGATCTAGTAAGCAGAAATTGTTTTCTAGTTTCTGTACTATACTTCAGTCTTGTTTAAATAATTCTAGAGTTGCTTTGAAAGAGGCTCAAGATCTGAATTGCATATACTGTAAAATTTCCTTCCTTTTGGATTACAGTTTTGACATAAACTAATAAACATATTATGATGCATATCTGTCAGTCATATTTTTTAAAGTCATAGTTTATTAATATTTTTTGCATATATTTGATTTTATTTAAATAATCATATTTTCAAAATGCATGTATTCAACTTGTTTAGAAACAGCATTAATCTGTTCATTGTACAAAAAGAAATACATGTATTTATTTAAAAGGTTTGAATATTTATGAATATAAATATGTATAGCTGTGGAACAAGCAATATTCATTTAGTTAAAAATGAATGAGATTGAAAAAATTGATTTATTGATGATAAATACAGTATATAAACCTGGTTATTGTATATTTAAAATGTGGCCAGTTAATTAGTACTATTACAGAAATCTGACCTGTTTCATTTATGTACGACTGACAAAAATGCATCACATATATTAGTTTGTTAAAACTGTGTAATCCAAATGGATTAAATGTATGTATGTTATTCAAATACATTTATGATTATGTTTCTGTTTTAATTTATCCTTATACAGACATAATCTGATTACCTCTTTTTAGAGATGTCCTCATAGAGAAAAAAACATTCATAAATAACGTTTTCTTTTTGTAATTCTGATCTGGTCCATTCCCTATCCATCAAATGCAAAAAAAAAAAAAATAGTCAGGTTAGCAACATTAAGATATTTAGTTTTGATTTAAACATATTTCCTATGTGTTTTCTGTACAGTTGTGAACATTTTGAATTTGTTGCTCATTACCAGTATATTATCTAATATAATACACCATTTGAGATTGATGACACACAACACAAGACAAGCTGGTTTGGAGGATGGTTTATATGGTCTCTTTCTGTCCCAATAAAAACCCTACTTTTCAGTTACTCACTAATGTTTTGTTTTTTTGTTTTTTCGGATCATAATTCCTGCCCACTTTTTCTCTGTGGGCTTCTCTCTCTCTCTATCTCTCTCTCTCTCTCTCTCTCTCTCTCTCTCTCTCTCTCTCTCTCTCTCTCTCGCTCTCTCTCTCTCTCTACTCCTCCTCCTCTTTTCTCTCCATCCATATGTGTGTGTTCACTTCCTCTCTGTGTCAGTGTGTGTATGTGTGTGTGAGATCTCAGTCTTCATGTAGATGATGGTAAGTCTTCAGTCTTCCTCTGACATTTGCTGTTTCTTGAATAAGAAGACACTTGTGTTTCGTATTAAAATCCATTTGTTAGTTTAATAATCAGACAAATTGTGCATAAATCTAGTGCTGGTATATGAGTGATTTTGTGCTTGTTTTATTTTACTTTTGTTCATGGAGTGTGTGTGTCTTCGATTGTGTCTAAAGAGTAAAAAAAAAATACAGAACACATAAAAAAAACTTGTTGCCATGAGGTTTGCATTCATCAGTCTATCCTTCTGTCTTCTTGTGTTGCGTTTTTTTTTTTTTTTTTTTTGGCTATAATATTGTATATAAAGTTTTTGAATAATAATTAGTCATGCATATTGGCTCTTGGCAATTTGTCTAATTTGATACTGTCCATGTGTTGCAGTTCTTATATAAAATTTCTACATTTATTTATTTATTTATTTATTTATTTATTTATTTATTTATTTATTTATTTATTTATTTATTTATTGGTCAGGGTTATGTTATTATGATTTTTTGTTTATAATGTTTTTCATTTTAATAAAATAACATTAAATATTCATGTAATTTTTTTGTTTATATTGATTTTTTTTTCATTATTTATTTTTATTTTTATATGATATTATGATTTGTTTATATTATTTATTTATTTTTATATGATATTATGATTTTTATTTTGATAACTATTATGTGCTGAACTGTAAATTATTGGTACAAAACAGTTTTAGTTTGAGGACAATGGCATTATTGTCGTTTAGCTGTAGACAGATATAAATGTGTAAAATGACTCAACTCTGCTGATAATGACATGCAGGCCACTGCTTATTTAGCCCAGTTGTGATATAAGATGCTTACTTGTTATGAAAATTAAAGGGTAATGGACATTTAATGGACCGGCACTGATATCTCAGATTATGGATTATTTGCAGACATTAATGCTGCATCAACAGATTATCAGATATCTGAGGTGTAGTTTCTCATCCTGATAGCGGCAGTACAGAAACACCTACTAAAGCATTATTAAACACAGTGTGGCAGAAACTGCTTGGCTGTACATTAGCAGTCTTGAGCAGATTGTGTGTTCCTGTTGTCCGCCCTAGCTCCCTTCAGAGGGGTCAAGGCTGATGCTCGGTACTGAGCCAGACATGATATGAGGGTTCAAAGAGAGAGCTCATCCAAAATGAAAATGCTGTTATCATTTACTCACTCTCATTACAAACTTAAATGACTTACTTTCTTCTGTGCAACACACTCAAAAATATTATGCATTTTAATTGCATATAAAATTTCTATTTGAATTACACAGTTTAGACATAAATGATCTAGTTCATTTAATGTGATGCATATTTTTCTGTAACAAACTTGATGTTTTAAATGGAAAAAGGTCAGTTTTTTATATTTATCATTAATAAATCCAATTAGTTTCAATCTCATACAATAAGTCAAGCCTGATTAACTAATAATTTTTTATGCATTTACCCATGTTTGTATTTTTTAACTGATTAAACTGAATTTTCACAATTACCAGATTTATGCTAATGCTAAAATATGAATTTACATCTAATTTAATTAGTCACTATGCCATGATTATTTATTTTCATTTTTGTGTGCAAAAAGCAAATTTTTTTAAAGTTGAATTTGAGTTTATAACTACACAATAAAAAAAAGTATTCATATTTAAGTGAATTTTTAATTAATTTATTCCTTAAAGTGTGTGATAGCACTCACAGCAGCCAGCAGCTCAGCTGTCATCACCACCTACTTAAAAATGTCTTACGAAATAGATACACTTTATTGCATTCTCATAGAGAAGCCCAGTGTTTTCAGAATGTAGTTCAAGAGTCTAAGTCAAGGACCAACAAAGGTTCTGTAAGATACTCCAGATCAAGAATACTGAATGCTGTAAACCTGGCTACACTCTTAAAAATACAGATTCTAAAAGCAGGTTTTGGTAGTGATGCCATACATAGAACCAAATTTGGTTCCGCAAAGTACCTTTCAGTGATCTTTTTTTCTTAGTGTGAAGAACATTTTAATAACTAAATAACCTTTTTCTACTATGGAAAGAGTCCTGGATGTTAAAGGTTCTTTATGGGACCATCAATGCCAATACACGAGTTTTAAGTTGATACAGAGTCTAATGTCAAATTAACCTTGCAAAGGTGTGCTTTTGAAATGGCATTTAGGTGTCTTTACACAGCCCTTGTCCAAAAATCCAAAAGGAATCCAATAAGATTTTTTTTTTTTTTTTTTTTTTAATTGGAATTTCTATCATAATTTGGAACCATTCCAATTAGATTTGTATAGGACTTGAGACTTTTTTTTTTTTTTGGTTTGTTTGTTTGTTGTTGTTGTTTTTTTTTTACTGGGATCCATTGGCATCCTATTTAAATCTCTTTTATGTACATTGTCTCAGTAAACAAGCTGCTGCAGAGAAAATAAACAAGATAACAAAATCCTTTGTACAGAAAGCATGAAGGTCCACCCATAAAACCAAACCATCACTGGGACATAAGCATATTGTATGAAAACCTGCAAATGAGATCAATGAATTAGCCACCAATTTGGCAAAATGTAAACTAGTTAGGAATTTTCATGAGATTTAGTTGGGAGTATCACATTGAAGTCTATTGGAATCAGTTGTGTCAAGCACTTTTTGTGTGGAATCACCCTTGAGAAAAACACTACTTTGAGGACATTGCACATGTGAAGCAGTGTACGCTGCAATAACAGCGCTGTGTGTGTGTGTGTGTGTGTGTGTGTGTGTGTCTGTGGTGATAAATAACGCTCCTAAAGATTATATCTGTAGTGCTTGAGTTTCACTTAAGCTTTAAACACGGGTGGGCTGCAGCCTGCAAGATATATTACACTATTCCTGGACCACAAGGACACCTTGCATGCATTGAACGTGAGATGCAGCGCTGATTTTATGTGCAATAAATACCAAATGATTCCTGTCATACGCTGTGAGCATTTCAAGTCGACATGAAATCAAAACTGACTAACGTATACTTTAATATGTGGCTCTTTTTGCTTGTGATTCATCAGGGCATGTTATACTAAAGAAAAAATGTTTGCAACTTAAGCAAATAAATTTTTTTAGCTTAGATGTGTTTAAAACACATGGATGTGTTTTATTTACTGTTCAAAATGTGGGGTTGGTAAGATTTTGAATGTTTTTTAAAGAAGACATTTCTGCTCACAAGGCAGCATTTATTGATCAGAAATGCAGTAAAAATGGTGTATTGTCAAATATTATTCAAGGTAACTCTTTTCTATTTGAATATGCAGTCTGTCGCACGATCTTCAGAAATCATTCTAAAATGCTGATTTGCTGCTCAAGAAACATTTCTTATTATTATCAATGCTGAAAACAGTTGTGCTGCCAAATGTGTTTGTGGAAACTGTGATACATTTTATTTTTCAGAGTTCTTTGATAAATATAAAAATCAAAAGAACAGCTGTTATTTGTAATAGAAATATTTAGCAACATTATAAAAACCTTTACTGTCACTTTTGACCAATTTAATGCAGCCTTGCTGAATAAAAGGGAAAAAAAAAATCAAAAAAACTGACCCCTTTTTGACCCTAAACTGTTGAATGGTGTAGTGTATATTGAATATATGTTAAACAATTCCTTAATATTTTCATAAATATTTATTACATTGACATCATTGTAGTTACAGTTATATTACATTGAGTATTGTAGCTTTGAGAAATATAATTTTAATAATGTAGTTACCTGGATCGTGGTAGCTCAAGGTTAAAGTTGGCGTGTTTTAGTAGCAATGTGTTAAACGCTTCACCCATCTTTTCATCTTTGCTGTGTTTGCGTCTGTATGTGTTGTAAATCCAATAGAAATTGGATTTAATGTGACCACATTTTTATCCCCAAGCTAAAATTAAACTGAGATGTGGAAGCCTATTTTTGCCACAGAAGAAAATAATCATGCTTTAGAAAGTCATATTTATGAGATGAAAAGTAGAAATAAAAGTCAAATTTATTACCTGAAGTCATTATGACGGTCATTATAAGTTAAAATTATTACATTAAAAATTTTTTATAATTATGAGATAAAGAGTACTTCATTTCTACTTTATCTCATAATTTTAACATTTTGTAATAATTTCAATTTAATGTTATAATTTTGACTTTTTGTCATAATTTCTACTTTATCTCATAATTTGGATTTTGTATATCAGTTTCAACTTTTAAAGTCATAATTTCTACTTTATCACATAATTTAAATTTTTTGTGTCATAATTTTAACTTTTTGTCATAATTTCTACTTTATAATTTCAACTTTTTATGTCATAATTTAAATTTAGTATGCCATAATTTAGACTTTTTGTCATAATTTCTACTTTATCATTTCAATTTTTAATGTCATAATTTCAGTTTAGTATGTCATAATTTCACATTTTAAAGTCATAATTTTCATCTCATAATTTTGACTTGCAACGTCATATTTATGACTTACCAAAGCAATTTTTTTCTTACATGGCAGAAATAGGCTTCCACTGAGATCAGAAATGATTGTCCACTAAGTAAAAGAACTCGTATTCAGAAAAACAGATGAATTTGCACTGAAAATGTCAAGCTCAAATCCCAGATCCAAAGCCCAGGAACATGCTCAATGCAAATACACGAGTGTAAGCGCTGTATTTGCATAGTGTCTGCTCTTTTGAAATGTCTTCTGTTCCCAGCTGCTTTGGCTTGCGGTGCTCCAGCAGTCCTCCGGGCCAGCAGGGGCGGCAGTGTGTGTGTCTCAGCTTGGCTTTGCTGGCTCTTATATTTAATTGTCTTTTCTTCTCCCCCCTTCTCGTGGCACCCAGGCGCGGCTCCCCTCCTCTTCATCCACCCTAAGCATTGCTGAGGTATTCCTGCATGCGACTCTGGCCTCATTGCCATGGCAACAGCTCTCCTCCACCTCGATGTGTTGCTATGCAACATGTTTCTTCCTGCCTGTGATGATTGTTGCTTCCTGCTCTGCTTGAAACCCTTCCTGCATGCTTTCTGTAAATGCACAAATGACTGGCAGTCCTTTTTGTGACAATTTTAGATTGTGTCTTGGATATTTGGATACTTGGTTTTGAATTTATTGGTTTATCCATCAGCATAATCATATCAGATTTTTTTTCTTTTTAAAATGTTTTAATGCATTTCTATAACATATTTTTTTTCCTCATCCATAACTCACTTTAATGTATGTATGACCAGAGGGGTTGTTTTTACCAGTGACAGGCTGATACAGTATATTGACTAGGCCAGTTGATTAATAATAATTAAAGATGATATTTGGCTATTTTGAGATTGCCATAACTAAAACAAAGATTTGTCTATGGTAAACATGCAGTGCAGTAATATGAGCTAAACATACTTGCCTTTAATTTCTCATTCAGCTGCATTTAACACATCTTAGGAACCACTTTTTTCACTCTGCTTGATCTAAAGACTTTAAAATATGGGTCACACTTTATTTTAAATTCCAATTCTCACTATTAACAAACCATTAACTACGGGTTATACCTCAATAAACTGCTAATTTGCTGCTTATTAATAGTTAGTAAGGTAGTTGTTTAGTTTAGGTATTGGGTAGGATTAGGGATGTAGAATATGGTAATGCAGAATATGTTCCTTATATGTACTAAAAACAGACAATATTTTCATGCTAATAAGCAAGTAGTAAATAGTAAGAAGTGATCCCTATACTAAAGTGTTAACATGTTTTAATAAAATGTTTTAATCAATAATCCATACATACATATCATTAATAAATCCAATTAGTTTCAATCTCATACATTAAGTCAAGCCTGATTAACTAATTATTTTTTATGCATTTACCCATTATTGTATTTTTTAACTGATTAAACTGAATTGTTTTCACAATTACCAGATTTATGCTAATGCTAAAATATGAATTTACATCTAATTTAGTCACTATGCCATGATTATTTATTTATTTTCATTTTTGTGTGCAAAAAGCACATTTTTTTTAAAGTTGAATTTGAGTTTATAACTACACAATAAAAAAAAGTATTCATATTTAAGTGAATTTTTAATTAATTTATTCCTTAAAGTGTGTGATAGCACTCACAGCAGCCAGCAGCTCAGCTGTCATCACCACCTACTTAAAAATGTCTTACGAAATAGATACACTTTATTGCATTCTCATAGAGAAGCCCAGTGTTTTCAGAATGTAGTTCAAGAGTCTAAGTCAAGGACCAACAAAGGTTCTGTAAGATACTCCAGATCAAGAATACTGAATGCTGTAAACCTGGCTACACTCTTAAAAATACAGATTCTAAAAGCAGGTTTTGGTAGTGATGCCATACATAGAACCAAATTTGAAAAATAAAACTTTTTTGTCAGATTGTACTGTTCTGATGAAATATTGTTTTAGAGACGAATAAAGACATTTATAATGTTATTTCTCTGTTTTATAGCTTATATTCAGTTAGTTTATTGTGTTTTGTTAGTTGCTTGTAAGTAGCTTGACTGTAGCTGTATTAGGTTCAATCTGAATAGCTTATACCTTGACAAACTACAGTTTCCCAAAACGTTAGCCCTAATAAGTTAAATTGCTTCCAGAAGCTTGATTTGCGTGTTGTTTACTTTGAATGTGATTTCTCCAGCTCCATGATTTCTTTTCTCTTGGTTTGTTCCTGATCACTCATGATTTACAGCATTAGATCAGTTGAGTTGCTTTGAATGCGGGTGAGTTTTCATTTCGCTCAGCTGCTCATATTTGCCTTTGTACCGGTGCACACCACGACAGAGTGTTTCATTACTGTGTCTTGCTGGAGAGAGTTGTGTGTGTGTTCATGTTTGTGGCAGCGCATGCCTATGAATGTGTCCAAATGTGGATGGATTGTGGATCTGTGCCTGTTGCATATGGAGAGGTTTGTGTGTGTGTGTGTGTGTGTGTGTGTTTGTGTGTGTGTGTGTTTGTGTGTGTGTGTGTGTGTGTGTGTGTGTGTGTGTGTGTGTGTGTGTGTGTGTTTCGGGGGAGTGACTGTTCTGTGGCTTCCTCCAGGCGTCGCGGCGAGAGTTCAGAGCACACCTGGATGAGGTCATCACACTCAAGTCAAGGTACTCTACCTTGGACCAGGTAAAGAGCTCATCTTCAATCATAGTTTGAGACTAATTCACCCTGTAAACATGACTTTAGTACCAACAGCTACTGAAGCAGCTCAAATACAGGAAAAATCCATTTTGAACACAAACCTACAAAGATAACAGACTTACAATCGTCTTCTAGCCATCATGGCACTACAGAAAAGGTATCAGTAGGTTAAAATATTTACTTTAGTTAATAAGTTAAGCCAAAGCACTGTGTGGTTAGCGTTATTTCTTTAAGCATATAAACTTAGCAACATTTACTATCTATTACTAACTACAATTTCCACCAAAAATTCCAAAAAACAACTTCAAAAATCTATTTTTTACAGTGTGGGTAATAGGAACCAGTATGTTAATCACTAACAAAGTGCAATGCATTAAGTTTTCTACAATTTCTGTATACAGGCAAAAATGTTGTAAAAATCAAAGATTTGGTTTGCTGTTACCACCCCATGCAGCAAAATAAAATATTTTAAAATATATTTTAGTATATGCAAAAAATGGCCAACAATATATTTCTTAAAAAACAATTCAAAATATAGTTGCGTAAATATATATATACATATGAATACACATTTGAATAACGATGATCAGAGTACATTTAGTTGAATACTTTCAGTCTTTCTACAATCAAAATTTCACATTGAAATCAATGTCATGTTATATGGCGCCATCAACAGTTTATCCACATTTTAATCCAAAGCGACATATAACCAAAATGATTTTGCTCACCTTCACCTCAATTTTTTGTTTAATTCACGTGTGATGTTGTTTGTGTCGAGGATTTAACAGTGTGTTTGCAGAAGTATGTTTGTTATTATATGTGCTGGAGTCATTTTAGTATCAATGATATTGTAGTTTTTGTAATATATTTATTTGTACATTTTCTATTTTCACTTTAATTTTAAAGTTTTAGTGTTATGCTTTTGTCAGTTTTATTAATTTTTATATATGAAGTTGTATTCTTTGTTTGTTTTTTATTAGTTTTAATTTATTTAGTTTTAGTTATTTTAGTACTTCAAGTTAGTGAAAAATGCTAATATTTTATTTTATTTCAGTTTTTTTTTTTTTATTCAAGTAACATTAATGTATTTTTTAATGGTTTTAGTTTAAGATAACTTTAATAATCCTGACTTCAATGAAAAAAACATCCCTGTTCCAAATAGTGAGTTCCCTACATATACAGTACAGCACTCTTTTAAGACAGTGTGCTAAAAGTGACTAACTTGAGACACTACTTATTTATGAACATCAACTCCATAGAGTTTGAATGGCATAAGAGTTGTTGCAGTGGAGTGAGTTGAGCATGTGTGAATTAAAGCACATGCTTGTGAGTAAATGTAATTTCCCATGATGCCTCTGCAGTTCAAGAGTGTGTTGAGTTTAGCTTCACACTTTTTTGTTCAATATTTTCACCCCATCACTGTCTTCATTTACAGTATAAGCGCCATCATATGGTTTTTGTCTTTTACATGACACCAGCAGTATGTCTTATAGAACCATCACTAATACAACTAACCCACACACACTTCACTTTTATTACATATACTCTCAAAAAAATAAAGGGTGTTTTTACAGTGATGCCATAGAAGAACCATTATTTGTTCCCCAAAGAACATTTCTTAAAAGAACCATTTTTTAATCAGAACCTTTTTCCTCTGTAAAGAACCTTTTGTGGAATGGAAAAATTCCATGGATGTTCAAGATTCTTCATGGAACCATAAATGCCAATAAAGAACCTAGATTTCTAAGAGTGATTAATGGGCATTAAGGATTTGTCATGTTTTTGTGAATATCTGTATTCATTCCACTTCCATCCACCAAATAGGGATGCCAAGCACAAATAGTTCCATGAACTTCTGAAGTTATGAAACTAATTATCAAGAACACCATAAAGTTAAAGATTTTAGAACACCTGATATCAAAATGCTTTATTTATTTATTTATTATTACTGATTGCTCAAAACCAACATAAGCTGAAAGATGATTCATCAGCTATCATGTGACATCACAAAAAGAATAAATCAGCTTAGCGATTTCTTGTAAACCCATTGCAAATTAGGTCAGTGTTGTATTAATTAGCCCACATCGAGGATATTTAATGAATGGTTTGATGAACTGATATCCCAGTGCTTTTAGAGTTGTTGTAATGAAAGTCTTATTTAGTGTGATTTAATTACTAGTTTCATTTTAACATGATAGTTATAATAGAGATTTTATAATTGGTCTGTATAAAGGTGTGTGTGCATGTGTGTGTGTGTGTGTGTGTGAGAGAGAGAGAGAGAGAGAGAGAGCATCCCTCTCTCTGCTTATAATGTCTGTCCGTTGATCTCTGATTTTGTTGTTTTTATGCCTCATTTTCTCTGTATCTTCCTCTGAGTGCACTTTAAAGTCAGCATGAAATCAAAATGGACTCTATTTAGTAATAATACATCTTAATACATGTTCCTGCAATTGCAGTTATTAAAGTGGATGGCGCATGATGTTGACTTTAAACTGTTTTTGTCTGACTGGCTATGTAGTTATCTATAAAGCATTGCTTTAAAGGAAAAGTTCCCCCAAAAATGAAGATTTGATGACAATATATTTACTCTTAGGTAATTCAATTTGTAGATGAGTTTGTTTCTTCATCAATTTTGGAAAAGTTTAGCATTGCGTCACTTGCTCACCAATGGATGCTCTGTAGTGAATGGGTGCCGTCAGAATGAGTCCAATGAGTCCAAACGGCTGATAAAAACATCACAATAATTCACAAGTACTCCACACCACTCCAGTCCTTCAGTTAACATTTTGTGAAGCAAAAAGAAACAAATCCATCATTTAGACCTTTTTAACCATTGCTTCCGGCTAAAATATGAAGCCATAATCCATAATAACGCTTCCTACTCAGATCTGCACAGATCAAGCACTGTTTCCAAAACAGTCCAAAAGAGCTCTAAACAATTGTGTGGGTGGATTTTGAAGTGAGAGACAACAGGAGATGGACTTTTTTTTAACTGGAGAAATCATTATTATGAATTATGGACTCGGAAGCAATGGTTTGATAGTAAAAATGTCTTAATGATGGATTTGTTTCTTACAAACACACAGCTTTTGGCATATCCAGATGTTAACTGATGGACTGGCGTGGTGTGGATTACTTGTGGATTATTGTGATGTTTTTATCAGCTGTTTGGACTCTCATTCTGACGGCACCCATTCACTGTAGAGCATCCATTCCTGAGACACTGATGCAATGCCACATTTCTCCAAATCTGATGAAAAAACAAATTCATCTACATCTTGGATGGCGTTAGCATGAGGACATTTTCAGCTAATTTTCATTTTGGGGGGAACTATTCCTTAAAGGGTGTCTGCGTTATTAATATTTTAATTTGAATTATTCCTGGTGATTTAAATGTAATTGCAAATGAAATGTTCACTAACAACCTCTAGTTCTTATGACTGAAAGATTTCTCTCTGTCTGTCTGTCGATATATCTTTGAGTTGCCTGTCACTCTGTTTTCTGTGGGACTGTTTCTTCTGTTGCTTGTAACTGATGGACTGATGACTTTATCTCCGTAAGCTCCAGTGTAGGTTGGAGGTGCTTAAAGATGATCGCCGTGGCCATAGGACCTTCAGTTCTCGAGTAACTATTCCAGAACCATCAGCCCTTCACATGCCAAACTCTCTCTTTGTCTTCTTCTTCTTATTTGCTTTTGTGTCTTTCTTTTAGCATCTTATTTTCCTTTTCTTTTTGTATATTTTGAATATGATATGATAAATGATTAAATTATGATATGTATGAATATTTAATTCCAAGACTAGGATACTTAAATGTGAACTTGATTATTGTTTTATTTCATTTTTTAAATCAATGGAAGTAATGCAATGCAAGACTTTTTTGTAACTATTAATCAAACTACACGCAACACGCTCAAAAATATTTTGTGCTATATTAAAGATTTGTTTATTTAAAATGCATGAAAATTTCCATCCTTTTATATTACAATAATTATATTATGTTTTAAAACAAACAAACTAATAAGCTTGAAGTGATGCATAATTGTCAATCATGCATAAATGAAAACAGTTAGATTTCTGCACTCAAATAAATAAATAAATCAGGTCTACATATTATTCACTATTTTATTTTATTTTATTTTATTTATTTTATTTTACATAAATACAATTCAGTCATACATAAATGAAACTGGTAATATTTTTGCCATCAAATAAAATAATAATAAATAAATAAAATAAGTTTTGGGTTTTTTATTTTATTTTAAGAACATAAATGCATTTTAAATTCAGTCATACATAAATGAAACTGGTAAGATTTCGGGACTCAAAAAAAATCATAGTTTATTTCATTTATTATTTTATTTTATTTAAATAATTATATTTTCATACAATTAAATGTATTTAGTTAAAAAACATAAACATTGTTAAAATATGACTAGTTGAAACAAGCAATATTCAGTTAGTTAAAATGTATGAAACTGAAACAAATTGGATTTATTAATAAATAATAAATGAATACATTTATAAACCTGATTATTGTATATTTAAAAAGCATTTAGTTAATTAGTACTATTACAGAAATCTCACCTGTTTAATTTATTTATGGCTGACAAATATGCATTACAATAAATGTATTATACTAAAAATGCAATCCAGATGGATGGAAATTGTATATGCAATATTCAAATACAAAAATCTCAGATACTGATTTAGGCCTAAATATTTATTTGAGCATATTATCTGACATAAAAATGATTATTGCATGAAAAGCCACCATGTTAGTAGCATAAAATGATGGTATAAGCCTAAAAAAGTGCCAGTTTTTGAATCTGTGCAATGCAAAGCCACAAACAAAGAGTCTGATTAGAGAAATGAACCGCCTGCGTGTTTGTTTGTTTCTTGTTTCAGAAGTTACTGTGTTTTGGGGCTTTTGCTGACCTCATCATCTCGTTTGATTTATTATTCCCTCACTGCTCACTGCGTTTTGCTCTTTCAGCTGTTCTGTGCGTCTCTCTCTCATGTTTCATGAGCTCTGAGCTATTCAGGGTCTCGCTCTCGTAATTGTCTTTCTCTCCTCCTTCAGTTCTTCAGTCGTTCTTCTCTTAGCTGTCTGCTGCTCCTCAGGCAGCAGTAGTTCCTCAGGAACATTTGCTGGCTGTAGTGCTCCAGAGAGTCTATTAGAGCTTTCCTGCCACTGATTATAGGGTGCTTTTCACAACTACAGTCATCACAAACTAGAACTCCAGTCCAGAAGGGCTGAGCAACACATTGAGGTTACAGAGAGGACAACAGGAGAAGAACAGAGTTATTAAGGACAGGATTTACTGGTTTATATCATGGGAATAGAGTAGATTAAGATCAGATGATACTGAATGTTATGTTTTTGGTCTCTAACATTTCTGTCATTAGATATAATGGAAAGCAAACAGGTTTATCTATTTTTGGCCTGGTTTAGATCAGGTCATGTTCAGTTTGGACAGGTGAGAAGTCATACTGTTTAAAAGTTTGAAATCGGTATGATTTTAATTTGTTTTTAAAGAAATTTATCATTTTATTCAGCGAGGGTGCATTAGATTGATCAAAAGTGGCAGTAAATGTTTCAAAAGATTTCTATTTCAAATAAATCCCATTCTTTTGAATTTACATTAAAAAAAATATATTAAACCGTTTTTATCATTGATAATAATCAGAGATGTTTCTTAAGCAGCAAATCAGCATACCTGTATTAGAATGATTTCTGAAGGATTATGTGACACTGAAGACAGAAATGATGCTGAAAATAAATTTGATTTTAAATGGCATTCAAATAGAAAATGGCTGTTTTAAATTGTTATAATATTTTACTGTTTTACTGCATTTTTGATCAAATACCTGCAGCCTTGAAGACTTTTTTCAAAAACATTACAAATCTTACCAATCTCAAACTTTTGTATGGTAGTGAATCTCTGTCTGTTTCTCTTCATTACATCCCAGAATTCCCAGCTCCATGTTTGTCTCTGCGTTTCATAATGATATGACAGCAGCATGACATTGCTTATTGTTTTCTGGGGTTTAGTAGCAAACATCTCATAACAGCTCCATGAAAACACACCAAAAATTAAATATTAAAAGGTTTTGTCTGTTTCTTCCCTTGTTTTCTTTCTTCAGGTCCAGTCACGATGCAGCAGCAAAGAAAACATCTTACGAGCAAGTATGTTTCTTCATGAAATGACTTTTCCTGTGTTTGACCTGCATATGATTATGAATGATTTTCCAATCTCTGTCTATATGACTTTTCAGTTTGGTCACTTTTAACAGAATAAAGTCTGGTGCATATTTTTTCTTCATGTGTGAAGAAATACTAGAATGCGACTAAACAAATCAAGAGAAGCCAGCATCTAATTTGTTTTTTTACTGATTTATTTTTATTTTACTTTAGGGCATAAATTTGTTTTTTAAAACGGTATGCAATAATAATATCCTATTCAGTGCAGGATTGTTATAGTTAACTAAAACTATAAAATTCTACTTGGAATATATTAAATGTTAACTGAAATAAAATAAAATAAAATTAAAAAGAAAAAAAATTATAAAAATAAAAACTATATAGAAATATTTTTAAAAACGATTAAAAATAACACAACTAAAACAAAAACAAAAATGAAGACAAAATATAAAAATAAAAACAAATTCAAAATATTAATAAAATCTAAATTATCTCAATGATACTAAAATAATCCTAATTCACTGTATATAGTTAAATTTATTAAAAAGACACGCTATTTAAAAACATGAAATAAATAGACACACCGTAAATATTATGTAAAAGAAACGTCATTCAGTTACTGTAATTTCTGTGATATTTAATATCGTAAAATGATATGACAAAATCCAGCCTCTTTATATATTGGCATCTCTACATATCAGCATCAGACACAGGACAAACCCAAATCAGTTGAGCTTTACTTTTGTACTGTATATATGAAGTGTTGAGGGTTGTGTGTGTATGTGTGTGTGTGTAGGTCATAGTGCGGTGGACATCACCAAAGTGGCTCGGAGACACCGTATGTCTCCATTCCCTCTCACCTCTATGGATAAAGCCTTCATCACTGTGCTGGAGATGACCGCAGTTCTGGGCACTGAGATCATTAACTACAGAGGTACAAACACATTCTGCATTGACTGTTTACCTTTCCTTCTGTCTTTCTTTTAATGATTTTTTCCTTTAAAGCATATTGTTGGATGCTGGAAGTGAATCCCAGTGTGTGAGATGTAGATCATATCAGTGTGTGTTAATCTGCCGTGATATTGATCCTTCTGTAATCTGATGATATCTTCTTATCTTCAAACCAAGTGTGTGTATGTGTGTGTGTGTGTGTGTGTGTGTGTGTGCAGAGCATCAACTTCATCTTAGATATATCTGCTAAAATTCCACATGGTAAATAAAAATCGCAAAATAAAACTACAGCTTATTTCTGCCATGACAAAAAAATACAAAAAAATGTGACTTTTTATCAGACAATCCTTTTTTTTTTTTTTGCAAACTGATGAATTAATAAACTCTGTAACTGTGTAAGTCTGAACTGTAAAAAATAAGTCACAATTAGCTTTTTTTCCAAAGAAGAAAAAAGAGGATGGCAAGATGTTAAATTTCCAAAAAAAAAAAAAAAAAAACACAGAATAGCATGATGTAAACTTATAATTATGAGGTAAAAAATAAGAATTATAAGTTTATAACTGTCAGTTGTGAGATATAAACATGCAATTATATGAAAAAAGGCAGAATTGCAAGATGTTAGCTTGCAATAGTGAGAAAAAATTGTAGTTACCTTTTTAAAAAATAAAAATAATTCAGTGGTGAAAACACTCAATAAATTCTCAAGAAAAAATCAAGATGTAAATTAAAAATTATTAGAAAAAAAGTCAAAATTGTGAGGTGTAAACTGAAAATAGAGAAAAAATTCAGAACTGTGAGATGTAAACTCAAAATTATATAAAAAAATAAATAAAAAAAGTCAAAATAATGAGGAAAAAATCATGAAAAATAAATTCTTAATTGCGAGATACAAACTCAAAATTAAGAAGAAAAAGTCAGAAATGAGATGTAAAGTAATAATTGTGAGACAATTTGCAATTCTGAGGGGAAAAAAAAGTCTGAATCATAAGATATTAATTTAGAATTGTGAGATAAAAAGTTGAAATGACCTTTTTTATGTTTTTATTCCTTGGCAGAAATAAGCTTCCATAGAAGCCAGCATTTAAAATACACTAAACTCAAATTTTCTCTAGATTGTTTAATTTTTATTATGACTATTTATTTTGGGGGGTATATATCAGGCAGCTCATTATCCTTTATGTATTGTTAAAAGGCCTGTTTTACATGCACATTATTTGCTTATAAACACATCTAATCATTTTCTCTGGCGTTGTTCTCATAGACGGCATGGGTCGTGTTCTGGCTCAGGACGTTTATGCCAAAGACAACCTGCCTCCGTTCCCTGCCTCTGTTAAAGACGGCTACGCTGTAAGAGGTGAGAGCCCACATGACTCCACGATTTCCCGGCGTCCTGACAGAGCTGGTTAACTCACGCTCTAGTGCTGCATGTTGAAGCATTACTCATGTCTGCTAGAGAGCGACGCTCCAAACACCTCTCAGGGGATGCATGTCAAATGCTTCATTCATTTCTTATGGACTTGGTGCTGGATGGGAGTTTCCTGTTTAAAAATGTCATAACAAGAACTTGTGCAGAGTAAACTTCAGCACATGGGAATTTTGCATTGATTGCATATTTATGTACTCATGAGTATTTAATTGCTGTAAAATCAATACTGACCCTATTTTAGTTTTTTCATACCCAAGAAATAATACAGTCTTTCAGTCCCAGCAGTTTACCAAATTATATCTCTTATACACACTCTGTACTGAATACAGTTTACATATTAACAGTTGTATGCAAAACAATACACAGTATGCAGCAGTAACTTCAACTAAGAACTAACAATAACTTAATAACTTCAGCCATTTCAAACGAGCTTAGATTTGACGGTTACGCTTTATTTTGATAAACATATCAACTAATTGTCATTTATTTGCAACTACATGTCTACTAACTCTCAGAGTATACTGTTAGGTTAGGTGTAGGGTTAGTAGAATGTTTTTGCAAAGTTTCTCATAGTCACTATGTTGTGGACCCATCAAAATAAAGTGATGGAAGATATGAAGTAGTCAGTCTACTAATACTCTAATGACTGCTAGTTGACATGGAGTTGCTAAGTTACTTACTGTTAGTACAATGTCTAAAGTGGACTATCAAAATAAAGTGTTACCATTTAAACTTATCTGGTCTTTAATGATATTCTAAAAACATTAGCACAGAAACATTATTTATGCATTATTTGTGAAGCAATTTTTTCTTCTGTAAGCTTTCGTCTAATGTGTTTTTTCAAAACATTACACTGTTTGTTTCATAACTTTCAGAGAACATTCAAAAGTAACATATCCTTAATACTGTGTGCAAAATATTTCAAATGGATTAAAAGTCTTGTTTTAAAATGTTCAGAGAACATTCAAAAGTAATGTTCCAATAATGTTTGCAGAATTATTCAAATTGGAACATTACTTTTAATGCTTTATTTAATGTTACTGTTTGCTGCTTGTTTCAAAATGTTCAAAGAACATTCCAACTAACATCCCTTTTATGTCTGCAAAATTAAAAATTCCCTTAATGTTTTAGCTAACATTTTTAAAAAACTGTCCATTATGAACAATCCTGAGAACATTCGAAATAATGTTTTAAGGTGTCTATAACTTAAGAATGTTATCAAAACATTCTTTGAACTTTCCTTAAATGTTTTAGATAATGTTATTTGTTTCGAAACATTCAGAGAACATTTAAAAAATAACATTCCCATAATGTTTGTAGAATGCTTAAAATGGAACGTTCCCTTCATATTTTTAAAACATTTTAAAAACTTTGTTGCGAGAACATTCAGAATAATATTTTAGCATGTCCATGACCTAATGGGAACATAATCAAAACATTCTTAGAACATTCACTTAATGTTGTAGCTAACGTTCGTTACTTATTTCAAAACATTCAGAGGAAATTCAAAAGTAACATCCATTACAGAATGATTAAAATGAAACATTCTCTTAAAGGGATACTCCACCCCAATATGAAAATTTTGTCATTCATCACTTACCCCCATGTCGTTTCAAACCCATAAAAGCTTCATTCGTCTTCTGAACACAATTTAAGATATTTTGGATGAAAACCGGGAGGCCTGTGACTGTCCCATAGACTGCCAAATAAATAACAGTGTCAAGGTCCAGAAAAGGTATAAAAGTCATCTTCAGAACACTCCAACTGCCATCAGACGTGCAATCTGGGTTATATGAAGTGACGGGAACACTTTTTGTAAGCGAAGAAAACAAAAATAACAACTTTATTCAATAATTCCTTTGTCAACAGTCTCCTCTGTGTCTCTCCATATCACCGTATGCTGTGTATGCGCTTCTGTGTCATCCGCGACACAAGGATGTGCTGTTTTCCTTTAAATCAAAACTAAATACACTTAGAAACAGCTCATCCTTGTGTCGCGGATGACACAGAAGCGCATACACAGCATACGGTGATATGGAGAGACACAGAGGAGACTGTTGACAAAGGAATTATTGAATAAAGTCATTATTTTTGTTTTCTTCGCTTACAAAAATTGTTCCCGTCACTTCATATAACCCAGATTGCACATCTGATGTCAGTTGGAGTATTCTGACGATGTCTTTCATATCTTTCCTGGACCTTGACACTGTTATTTATTTGGCAGTCTATGGGACAGTCACAGGCCTCCCGGTTTTCATCCAAAATATCTTAAATTGTGTTCAGAAGACGAACAAAGCTTTTACAGGTTTGGAACAACATGGGGGTAAGTGATTAATGACAAAATTTTCATTTTGGGGTGGAGTATCCCTTTAACGTTGCCACTTACTACTTGTTTTAAAATGTTCAGAGAACATTCAAAAGTTATGTTTGCAGAATGATTCAAATGGAACATTCCCTTAATATTAACAAAACTGGATATTTTGAACATTTATCGTGTCCATAACTTAATGGGAATGGTGTCAAAATGTTCTTATAATATATTTTGTAAGCTGGGAAACAGTAGCATGCTACAGTGTTGTCTCTGTGTCCTGTCAGCGGCTGATGGTCCTGGTGACAGATTTATTATCGGCGAGTCTCAGACTGGCGAGCAGGTGAGAAAAGAAAAGATATTGTTTGAGAAATCCACCTTCAGATGTGAGGAAAGTGATTCATAGGGACTGCTGTAACGTGTTTCTAGCCCACACACACCGTGATGCCGGGTCAGGTGATGCGGGTGACGACAGGAGCTCCTATTCCATGCGGCGCCGATGCTGTGGTTCAAGTAGAAGACACCGAACTCCTGCGAGAGTCTGAAGACGTGAGTAACAGCCTGCCGATTCTTCAATAAAACATTATCATACATTATTAAATCATTTTTATTTATTCATATGCACTTTCGTACAAAAGTCTAGGGGACTTTTCTATGTACCTGAAAGTCTCTTTTGGTGATCAAGGCTGCATTTATTTGATTGAAAATACAGTAAAAATTTGAAATATTATTACAATTAAAAAAAAAAAGCTGATTTCTATGTAAATATATGGTAAAATGTAATTGATTGCTGTGATCAAAGCTGTATTTTCAGCATCATTACTCCAGTCTCCAGTGTCACGTGATTCTTCAGAAATCATTCTAATGATTTGCTGCTCAAGATACATTTCTGATTATTATCAGTGTTGAAAACTGTTGTGCTGCTTCATATTTTTGTGGAAACTGTGATACAGGATTCTTTGATGAAAAGAAAGTTCAAAACAACAGCATTTATTTCAAATAGAAATATTTTGTAACATTATAAATGTCTTTAGTGTCACTCAATTTAATGCATCCTTGATAGATAAAGGTATTAATTTCTTTCAGAAAAATCTTACTACACCACATTTTGAGAACTGTAACTGTAGCCGAGTGAAATTAATCTTTATTTCCTAAGATTTATTGTAGTCATTTAAAGTTATGAATGCACACTATATACTATTATAACATTTATATTTTTAAATAGTATATTGTATTTTCATATAAAATAAATGTTGTATAATAAATATATGCAACCCTGGAGCACAAGTCGCTGGGGTATATTTGTAGCAATAGCCAAAAAAAACATTGTATGGGTTAAAATTATCCATTTTTCTTTTATGCCAAAAATAATTAGGATATTAAGTAAAGATCATGTTCCATGAAGATATTTTGTAAATTTCCTGCCATAAATATATCAAAAACTAATTTTTGATTAGTAATATGCATTGCTAAGAATTTCATTTGGACAAGTTTAAAGGAGATTTTCTCAGTATTTTGATTTTTTTTTTTTTTTTTCAGATTTTCAAATAGTTGTATCCCAAATATTGTCCTATCCTAACAAACCAAATATCAAAGGAAAGCTTATCGAGATATTGACCCTTATGACCTATTTTTTATTATTTCTTTATTTATGTATGTATATATATATATATATATATATATATATATATATATATATATATATATATATATAATATAAAAAATATTTATAATATAAGTATACAAAGTTGCTGAAATGGAATGAACTTATTTTATCAAATGTTTAGTCAAATTCTACCAAAATTATTTGAAAAGTTTGAGGAAATTAATTGGTAGCTACTGTTATTCAATGATGATGATAATCTGAAAATATTTCACTCTGCCTTAAATTACCAGCTCGGCTGTCAGTTATCATCTGTCTGTTTGTTTCTCAGGGCACAGAAGAGCTTGAGGTGCGGATTCTGGTTCAGGCTCGTCCAGGTCAAGACATCAGGTGAGCGTCTGTGAGCGTATCCCAGTGGGACTGTGTGAGTCTCAGATGCTTCTGAGTCTGTCCCGTCTTCTGCTTCTGCAGGCCCATCGGTCACGACATTAAGCGTGGTGAATGTGTGCTGGCCAAAGGCACTCACATGGGCCCGTCTGAGATCGGCCTGCTGGCCACGGTGGGCGTCACAGAGGTGGAAGTGCAGAAGTTTCCAGTCGTGGCTGTGATGTCTACAGGCAACGAGGTGCCACTACAACACACACTGCTCTTAAGATCTCCACTGTTTCTTCTAGACACCAATTACATCTAATGGGGAGCCTCACACTGCAAAAAATATTTTCTTACTCAGGATTTTTGTCTTGTTTCCAGTGCAAATATGTAAACATTCTTAAATATAGATATATTTACCTGAGAAGGAAGAATGTTCTCTGAGAACTCCATGAAATGGTAATTCACTGCTGGCAGGATGGGCTTTAAATAAAACTTTTTTTTTTTAATCAGTGCTATATGACTAGAGGAAACTGAGAAAGAGGCTGTGCTGTTCCATTTTTCTGTTTGTGAGCAGGCATTAAAAAATATAAAAGTTCAAGCGGTAGTTTTCACAAAAACCCGGAAGCTGTCAGAAGTTTGCTGTATCATCCAGTGGACTTTTCCTGACATGTTAGTGACATTGTAACAAAGCAGTGCTTAAAGTAACTCTTTAAGTCTTATAAGAAATTCCTGAGCAGCAAGCTGTTACAGCTTGTATTTCATGTATATGTATGTATATGTGTATGTATATTTCAGCTGCTGAACCCAGAGGATGATTTACACCCCGGTAAGATCAGAGACTCGAACCGCTCGACGCTGCTGGCCACCATACAGGAGCACGGATACCCCACCATCAACCTGGGCATCGTGGGAGACAAGTGAGCAGCTTCCAGCCTTTAGACAGAAATATCAGTAATTGTGTGTAACATTTAGACTACATAACAATGGGAAAAAAATCTTTCTTTTTTACCAATCAATTTCTGATTCATGAATGTTTTTGTCATATGTAGTTATAGTTTTTTTGTTTTGTTTTGTTTTTGTTTTAAATCCAAGCATATTTTACCAACAGGAGTACATATAACCAAACTTGTCAGGCATATACAGAAAGGAAAAAAATACTGGAAAACATTGTACATGTCAAACATTCGCATAGGATTTAGGTTTACATTTAATGTCAATTTTAAATTGTTCAAAAAAGTTATTTTTTTTGTTTGTTTGTTTTAAAACATTTGACTTGAGTAATGAGCAAACATCAAAACTGCATCAAAGTTCAACTAGACTTTTATTATCATCCAGTTAGAAACACCTTTACATCACATCAGCTTCAACAAAATTAGCAACAATCTTAGCTTATTTTTGTAAACTTTTCAATTCTCTCCCCCCAAAAAGTGTGCATATTACCAAAATAAATGACTAGTGGAGACTCATTTCAGGGGCATTTTTACAAAAATCACAAGCATCTTCCACTGAAACACATGTGACTTAGCTAGGTAAACTACTAAACTAGGTATTCTCTATATTTATAATTTTACTCCAGCAAGCAAAATACATATATTATTGCAACTAGGGCTTAAAAAAATGATGTACCATGCACCCTAAATTCCTGAAATGATTGTAAATGAAAATCATTACTACAGTCTACAGCCTCACAGAATTGCATGTAATATTGTTAAATGTTGGTTAACTTAAGTTCACTTGACAAATTATAAACATGAATAAATGAATTCAATATAGTTGTATAAAACACCCTCCTTTGTATTCCGTTTCTTATAGTCGTTTGATTTTGGTATAAGGCTATAAATCATGTTTTTGTGGCATCAGTTGTCATGGTTAATGTTACCGTGGTTTCCTGCAGCCCTGATGACCTGCTGAACGCTCTGAATGAGGGAATCAGCCGCGCTGATGTCATCATCACCTCAGGGGGCGTGTCCATGGGGGAAAAGGTACAAGAGCTTGTGCGTGTGCTCTGTGAATTTAGTTGACAGCTTTTTAATGACAAACTCTGTTTTAGGAAGATGCATGGAAAAGCATGACACTTTGAGTTTACTTAAGTAATAACTGCTTTATACTGACATCTAGTGGCTGGATTGCAGTAAGACTGTCACATTAAAGAGATTTACTGCTAAAGAAATGAGGTGCCTAGTACTTTAAGTACATTAAAGAAGAAAACAGTGTTTATACAATTAATACAGTCACACATTGGTAATATGTATATATATATATATATTGCTTCCATTGTCCTCATTTGTAAGTCGCTTTTGGATCGTCTGCTAAATGACTAAATGTAAATGTATATATATATTTGTCCAAGTTTAGCAGATCATTAAGATCATTGTAAATGGATGTTTTAACAGGATTACCTGAAACAGGTACTTGATATCGACCTTCATGCTCAGATACACTTTGGACGTGTCTTCATGAAACCAGGGTGAGTTTTTGAAGAAACAGGTGACATCTGGGTGAAGATTGTACAAGTAATGAAGAATCAGTGTGTTTTCACTTCTGAAACCTCATGAAATTAACCAAACACTTTAATTTAATGAAAACTTAAATAAAAAGAACTCCAGAAAGCAGATTTGAATTTGAGTCAGTTTAATCCATAGTACCTAATTTTTCCACTATTTTATTAAAATATATTTTATTAACACAATTTTTTTATTTGCATTTATTTTTATTATAAATTAAAAATGTATATATTTTATTGAAATTAATAGAATAATAAAATAGAATAGTTTTTAATACTGTTATTATATAATAGTCTTTATCCACTTCAATTGGAGCAATATTTAATCTAAAAAAACTTCAAACTTGAATATCAGTTCATTTAATCCGTAGTACTACGTTTTATTAATTTTATTTTATTTTAAGCATATATTTTATTAAAATATGTTTTATTAACATTTATTTAGTTTTAAATTACTATTCTATTTTTTTTATCCATTTTAATTAAAAATTCCAAAAAGACAGCCTGGATGTCGGTCCATTTAATCAATAGGACTACATTTTATTTCATTTTATTTTACTTTACTTTATTTTAAAATAATATTTATTTTATTTAAATGAAGTGGTCTCACTTCAGATGACTTTAGAGCGATCACATGCTCTCAGTGTGAAAACGCCCTGATCTTGAGTGTCAAATGATGAAAATGAGTTCACGCGGGTATTGAGCTCTGGTTTGTCTTCCGTTAGTCTCCCCACAACATTTGCCACTCTTGATATGGACGGGTCTCGAAAACTTATCTTTGCTCTGCCAGGTAGGGACGGTGAGAGAGTTTATTGGTGTATTTTTTCAAAACACATACTAGTCTGTAATCTCAACACATAGATTTGGCTATTTTTTCAAGTATTAGTGAATGATCTGTGCGTTTGTGGCTCTCTGGTGATTCACAGGTAACCCTGTGTCAGCGGTTGTAACATGTAACCTCTTCGTCATTCCTGCCTTGAGGAAGATGCAGGGAATCTTAGACCCGCGACCCACCATAATAAAAGCCAGGGTAAGACCACCTTCAGCCTTCAACTTTACATAGAATAAGGACCTTTATAGAGAGAGCACTTTATAAGTTTGGGGTCAGTAGGATTCTTCTGCTCATATACAGTACAGTAAAAATACAGTAAAATTTGTAATATTGTGAAATATTATTACAATTTAAAATAACTGTACTCTATTGTTATATATAGTAATATGTAATTTATTTCTGTGATGCGCAGCTGTATTTTCAGCATCATTACTCCAGCCTTCAGTGTCACATGATCTTCAGAAATCATTCTAATATGATGATTTGCTGCTCAAGAAACATTTCTGATTATTATCAATGATGAAAACAGTTGTGCTGCCAAACTTGTCTGTGAAAACTGAGATACATTCTTTTTTTCAGGATTCTTTCCAGGAAAGTTCAAAAGAGCACCAGTTATTAGAAATATTATTTGTTTGTAATATTATAAATGTCTTTACTGTCACTTTTGTTCAAATGAATGCATCCTTGCTGGATAAAAGTATTCATTTAAAAAAATAAAAGAATATGTCAATGCATGAACTTCAAAACATTAATTGCAAAACATTCAAATCTATTGCCAGCCTTATTAACAGCATCTAAATTGTGCTTAATTGTTTCCAGTTGTCATGTGATGTGAAGCTGGATCCCCGTCCGGAGTATCACCGCTGTATTTTGACATGGCACCATCAGGAACCTCTGCCATGGGCACAGAGCACAGGTCACACATTATATTAATATTATTATTATTATTATTATTATTACAGAAGTCTCTCAGAACTGACCTGCATTATTTTGCCTATACATTGCTGGTAAATCACACACATATGCAACAAAATTGCAACTTAATGTTTTTCACTTGCCATTGGCTAATACATTATTATTATTTTTTTTATGTTAATATAGTTTTTTTGTTTATTTCAATTTTAGTTATTGTTGTACATCAAGTTCAATTAAAAAGTAGAATTGGCATAGCAGCTAAGTTTAAGGGGTTTTATTTTATTTCTGTTAAAGTTTAAACTATTTCAAGTTACAAAAATTTTGTTTACGGTTTTAGTTTAAACTATAGTAACCCTGATCCATATATTTTCATGCATGATTGCCAGGTTTTAATTGTTAATTACTAAATTTCTATCACTAAAAATGCTGATTGCCTGTTGTTTTAAAAATGTATATTATGTAAAAAAAATTGTCATTTTGTGAAGAGAAGCTGAATTGATTTAGGATATATTTTTAAAAGAAATTCATAAATAATATAAAAATATATTATAAATTTACTGCTGTTTAAATGTATAATTTATTAGTGTATATATGTCCTAATGTCAAAGAGTGCGTAGAGGGTTGCTGTTTTCTCTTATTGTGGATGTAGCAAGATGCACGTTGGCTCCTCTGACATTAGTGGTTTCTGGTTGAAGGCAGTATATGTGACCCTGGAGCACAAAAGCAGTCATAAGTAGCAAGGATATATTTGTAGCAATAGCCAACAATACATTGTATGGGTCAAAATGATCGATTTTTCTTTTATGCCAAAAATCATTAGGGTCATAGGATCATATTCATAGGATATTAAGGAAAGATCATGTTCCATTAAGCTATTTTGTAAATTGCCTAACATAAATATATCAAAACTTAATTTTTGATTAATAATATGCATTGCTAAGAACTTCATTTGAACAACTTTAATGGTGATTTTCTCAATATTTTGGAATTTTGTATTTATTTATTTTATTTTTTTGCACCCTTAGATTCCAGATTTTTTAAATAGTCGTATCTCAGACAAATATTGTCCTCCTAACAAACCATACATCAATGGCAAGCTTATCTATTCAGCTTTCAGATTATGTATAAATCTCAATTTCCCAAAGTTGCCCTTATGACTGGTTTTGTGGCCAGGCTCCAGGGTCACATATTTTCACGCTTTTCTCCGTCTCGTCTTCCTCCAGGGAACCAGGTAAGCAGCAGACTCATGAGCATGCGCAGCGCTAACGGACTCCTGATGCTACCTCCCAAAACCGAGCAATACGTGGAGCTGCACAAGGGCGAGGTGGTGGACGTCATGGTCATCGGCCGTCTATGATGTCACGGCAGCAGGCCGACGGACGGAGAGCGACGGGTGGTTCACGGTGCATGTTCACATATCATTGACTGTAATATGCAATGGCACATCTAGTTTTTATTGATTTGGATAACGCTGAAGTATAGTCAACATCTTGATCACAAAACTAGATACATATGAGAAAAAAATAATATTTCAAAGAAAGAAAAAATATACTTTTAAATTATAAAATCTAATTATAAAAAGACATTTATTCTGTATTATTATTAATTATTATTATTGCATTTTCTTCTCATTATTATTAATTATTATTATTATTATATTAAGGCAACTTTGTTCTTTTCATTGCAGTTGCTTTGTGTGTTCAATGCTAGATCTTATAGCTGTAGCATTTTAATAGAAACTGAAGGTGCCTGCCAGGAGAGAGAAAAAATAAAAAAGAAGAACATAATTTCCCCGTTTTAATGCAAAAATATCTGAAAAACGAGCGCTTTTGTTTTCGGACTCGGGGAAGGAACTCGACAACTTCTGGACTCTGGAGGGTGGCACTTTTTGTCTTACGTGTCATAGACGTGACACTTTTACTTTTTCTCCCATTAGTAGGCATCATTATGACATCACAAAGAGCTTTGCTTGTCGTTTATATCTCGTGAGTCTTGTTTGTGTGCGCAGTGCCAAACGCGTGGGTGCACGAAGGTCGTGCGCGGGGGAACACGGGCCTGGTCACCCAATCCCTGAAGCTTCCTTATAATCACATGACCTGGTGTAGCCCCACCCCCGTCCCCCCAGGGGGCGGAGTCACAGGAAAACGTTTTATTTGAATATACTTTAAAAAAGACTAGGAAAAAAAGAAACCACAGCTTATTTAAGTGCTGACTGCCTTTTTAACCAACTACACAAAAATGTACAGTAAAAAACGAACAATTGAATTGTACAGATAAATGTGACCAGCACTGCGGAATATGACCAAGCAATGAGGAGACATTGAATAAATCTGTATAATAACATTTTCTTTAACAATAAGAATCTAATGAGAGAGAATACAATAATAAAATCCTTGATCATTATATAAAAATAGCATTGTGGAATTTTCTTGTAATAAAATGAATAAAAACATAATTCCTTAATGTGTGTGATTTCTTTTTTTTTCTTTCTCTTTTTTTTTTACACATTTTATGTTGTGCCAATTTACCATTTTCTGCAGTGTTTTGGACAGCTTATATTTAATGGTTTATCTATAGCAGTTTCATCATAAATTTCAGATATTATTAGTCTGGAATCAAATCTGAGTTGTAATTATAGATAAACATAATTTCTCGTACAGTAACTTTGGTAATTGTGTTCAGTGGCTGAGACTGATGGATATTGACATTTTGGGGGAAAAGTTGTTATAGAAATAAGATTTTTTTTTAAATATTTACTTCTTAAAGAATTAAATACACACACACATACACACATTCTTTATTATTAACCTGATATGAATATATTTATCATTTTTTAATGTGTATATATATATATACAAATTGTGTGTGTGTGTGTGTGTCTTAATTTTAATGTAACATTTATAATTATATAAATATATTATAATTCAACAAAATATTAATTTACAGTTTCTAATAATATATGATTCATATACATCATATATGTATCATATTATTATAACATTACTAACATACTGTTTATCATGCTATCTCAATTTTATGTTAGATAATTTATCTGACTTTATTACTCCAAAGAATATGATATTTATTAACAAATTTGATTTATATACAAATTTGTAGCCTGTATAGGTTATGAAATATGAATAAAAATGATATGTTTAGTTGTAGAAACTATCAGACGGTCAGATGTTGGTCAGACTCGTGGTCTGTCGGGTTTAGAGCAGATTACTGAACTCATGAAGTCACCGCTCATCCACATTAGCCTCAGACGCCTGAGCTGTGGACACTCACACGTCCACTGGACCTGAGTGAAAACACCACTGGAATCACTGCTTTCTTCACCAGCAGCAGCCACTCCATGCACACAGTGAGTAATGGCTTTATCAGGATAGAGTCAGTAGTTTTGTTTGTATTCATTGCATTGCATTGACTCTGTTACGGTTGCTTTGCTTTTAGTTGATGTTGGGCTGCTGTATGTTAATGTTTGGTCACAGAAAGGTCAAAGGTTCAAACCCCACAAGGGTTTATAAATAACCGTCCACACTGTGTTCATCTGTCAGCTTTGCATTAAAAATGCATTGAAATTGAAGTGAAATTCAGCTGTGCATGAGCATCAGTGCAGGTCAGGAAGGACTAGAGGAAAACGTGTGAGAGCTTAAAAAGTTTATCTACATTAGAGGCTCTTAAAAGGTCTCAGGGGTCAATTACTGCTGTATTTATCGAAACTGTTACGGGTGGTTTAATAACCACATGCTATGAAGTGAAAAGGTGAAATGAGCTGATCAGAATTCAATATTTCACTCAATCCCTCACAAAAATTAGCAATTGTACCTTAAGTTTCTTTCAAAATACCATAGTTACTCACAGAAGCTTGCTTTGTTATTTTATTTTTTAAATCAGTAATGCTAATATCATGTTTCGACAGTTTTATAAACAATTTTCATAAAGAAATGGCAAGTAACGTTTTATTATGAAATTTGAATGATGAAATAGTAGCTACATACTCCAATAATCATTCTTTTATTTATAAAATTGAAAATCATTTTTAGAGTGTTAACAGTTGCATTTCGTTCATGTTTGTAAGGCATGTTTGGTAAGGTTGAAGTTATTTATAGGCTACTCTATTTGTAGATCAACTGTCCTTTAATTAGATGTGAAATAGTAAGAGATAATCTGTTAGTATTAATTTAGATATTGTGTTTTATGGGAGATATGAACAAAACAGGTGTCCATGCAGCTTGTCTAAATCCTCTTGAATGTTTAAGGAATTAATTTCTTTCCCTGAAACCTGCTTGTAGCTCGATTTATTTGAGTCTGCAGGTCCTAGTGATTGTGTGTGTGTGTGTGTGTGTGTGTGTGTGTGTGTGTGTGTGTGTGTGTGTGTGTGTGTGTGTGTGAAGTTAGAGTTAACTAATCTCAGATAAACAGATGGTCGTCTTTCACTGCCACCTGTTACTAAACCGAGCTCAACGTCTGCGTGCGTGACTGCTGAAATCTGATTGGTTCCTTTAGAGGAAGTAGATTTAACAAAAATATTGAAATTTTGAAAATGACTTTTTTTTAAGCATTATTTTTTTTCAGCTTCATTTAGGAGCGCAAAAATTATACACTTCAACTATAAAGGGCTCAAATATTGAAAAATCAAATTTTCGTGATTTTTTGAAATAAGTTCATTGTATTTCTGATTTGAGAAATAAAAAAACCTCATCAGTGGCCGCTCATTGGTTTTGATAACAACCATGTAAAGGTATTTCATAATTAAATATATTTATATTTACAAAATATGTAATATATTTGTATTGTATATTAATTTAATTAACTGTATATATTAGCAGTATTATTGTTTTGTGATTTATGTATGTATATATGTCTTATTATTATTTGTAAAGTTGTTTTTGTTTATGCATAATATATTTGAATTATGATATTGCATTTTATTTATATATATATATATATATATATATATATATATATATATATATATATATATATAAAATGCAATAATATTTATATATATAAATAATAATAATAATGTATAATTAATTGTATTAATATTTATTACATTAAAATATATTACGCATATAAATTATGTGTGTGTGTGTGTATATATATATATATATATATATATATATATATATATATATATATATATATATATACTGTATATGAGAGAAAAGTGCAATGCAAATTACAGTATTTGTAGAAAGTGGCTTCTGTTTTGTCAGCATGTGTTTCAGGGAGTCAGGAAATCATAATTGCATCAATGTCTCCTGCTCTCAGCTCTTGTAGTTTAATGTAGTTTACTTCATTATAAAACAGCCATGTTAACGTTACACATGAACGGTGACATGACGGAGGACTCAAGTGAGAACGCTGAGATGGACATGGACAGTCCTGCCAAACTCATCGCTCAGTGCTGCAGTGAGCAGACCGAGAAGATCCAAGATGATCCAGATGAAGTGATGATGATGAAGGAGGAGGAAGAGGTTTGGGAACTGACTCAGGATACCGATCTGAACTCTTCCTGGTGTCTCACATCGGCACAGAGCAGCACCGAGGCCATTTTTGATGGGATAGATGTTGCAGATGAAGCCAAGTCAATATCAGAGGAGAGGAATACAACAGGTGAGAGACAATTAAATGATGCTTTTAAATCAGATGGAATTTTTTTATAATGTAGCACTAATGTTTCTCTCTTGGTGTTGTCAGAGCTGGAGGACTTGCTGGACTCTCTGCAGCATCTGCAGCTGTGTCTGACAGATGCTGAGAGTCAGCAGGATGTTCAGCTGCTGCTGGAGCTGCTGCTGCAGTCAGACTTCCAGCAGGCGTTCATCACGCACCGCAGCGGGGCTCAGAGCACGAGACACCCCTGTCCGCCGTTCTCGCTCACCGCACAAGCACAGCAGCTCAGAAACAAGGTACAGCCCTCATTACCAGACCAACATTCAGATTCAGCTGCATATCTGACATGCTCAGAGCAGGAAAACGCTTACGGTAGCACAGCTAACGAAAATATGTTCTTAGAACGTTTGCTAAATATTCTTATTTAGTTACAAAAACATTATTTCTGAAAGTTCTCTGAACAGTCAAAACATGATTTTTTTTAAAACGTTTTAAAAATATTTGTTTGTTGGTTGGTTATACAAAAGTTAAGGGAACATTTCCTGTGTGTATTTTTTTTTTTTTTCAGACATAATGGGAACATTACTTTGGAATGTTCTGAAAAAAGTAGCAACATTTTAAAAATGTGAGACGAACATCTAACTAAAACGTTACATTCCATGAATGATTTATAAATAAAGCTGTTTTGTTAACATTTTGAAAACATTTATTTATGAAAATGTTATTTCTGAATGTTTTTTGATTATCCAAACTTTAAGGGAACATTCCTTTTTCAGATATTATGGAAACATTACTTTGGAATTAGGTTATATTATTATATATTATAAATATATTATATATTATGATCAGTTTTTAAAATGTTTTAAAAATGTTTTTTGGTTATGTGAATGTTAAGGCAACATTCCATTTTATAATTTTACAAACATCATGGTAACATTAGTTTTGAATCTTCTCTAAATGTTTTGAAATGCAGTATTGTTTGAAAAATGTTAGATGAACTTTGAACTAAAACATGTTAGAAAAAAAAACATTCCATGAACAATATTTTTATCAAGTTGGAAATTGAAGGTCTAGTCAGACGTGTTTCTTTGTGTGGTATGAAACTCTGTTGCATACTGCTCACTTGAAGGACAACATTCAGCTATTCCATGCATGCTACAAACTTGCATACTATGCCCTATATATTTCAGAAATAGTAAGAGTAGCAAGTTATTATGCCATTTTTACTTGATTATTCTATCTATTCTGCATGCTTTAAAGTATTTAAATAATACAATTATAAGAAATAATAAGCAAGCAAATATGTAAATCACTCACAAATTAGTTATTGTTATCTATATTTTTCTGTATTAAAAAGTTTGAAATTGGTATGATTTTTTTATATTTTTGAATGAAGTCCCTTATGCTCACCAAAGTTGTATTTATTTGATCAATAATATATCAAAAACAGTAATATTCTGAAATATTACAATTTAAAATAAATATATAGTGTATGTGAATCTGTTCTTTTTTTGTGGTATTTCTAGTCATTGTACTTGAGCAAAGGCGTCTGAGTGCTTAATAAGGACGTTGTAATTGGTTGATCTGCCCTGTGCCAAAGCATGTAGCTGGATGAAGCTGGGTTTGTAATCCGTCATTGGCTTATGGACTGAGACAAGATACTAAGACAAGATCCTGGAGGCCAGAATGAGATCTAATGGATTATTACAGTCACTGTATGTGTGTGTGCTGATTAGGTGTTTAATGCAACGCAGGGAGGTGTTAGCGAGCTGTTTCATCACGTACTCAACATGAAATAACATTCACAAGCCTTTTTATTTCTGTAATGTGATATTTCATTGGAAAACAAGATATTTCACTCAAAAAAAATGTATTATATGATTTGTTTACCCCAAAATGAAACTTTGCTGAAAATGTACTCACCCTCAGCCATCCAAGATGTAGATGAGTTTGTTTCTTCATCAGATTTGGAGAAATCTATCATTTCATCACTTGCTCACCAGTGGATCTTCTGCGGTGAATGGGTGCCATCAGAATGAGAGTCTAAACAGCTGATAAAAACATCACAGTAATCCACACCAGTCCAGTCCATCAGTTAATTTTAGAAGACATTATCTAAAGACACCAATTGATGGACTGGAGTGGTGTGGATTACTTTGTTGTGATGTTTTTATCAGCTGTTTGGAATCTCATTCTGACGGCACCCATTCACTGCAGAGCATCCATTTGTGTACACTTGATGCAATGCTAAATTTTTCCAAATCTGTTTGGATAAAGAAACAAACTCATCTACATCCTGATGGTTTTCAGTAAATTTTTCTTTTTGGGCATAAAATCTGTGCATAATATCCACACATTCTTTGACACCAGCAATAAGGATATGGAAGTTTCTCCTCCCATTTAAAAGCTGATAAGTGAAATCTCCAGAAACATTTAGTCTTTAAAGGCAGGACTTTTTCAAAGCATCCACCCAGCTAACGGTGAACATTCTCACAACTATCACTAACATTTTTTAAAGGTTAAATAAATGTTAGGAATCAAAATTCTTGTAATGTCCTTAATATTATGTTTACTTGATGAACGTTTTCATAATGTTTAGAGAACACATTTTAAGAACAACATTCTTGGAATGTCCTTATGATGTTCTTTGACAAACATTCTAAGAAATGTTTTTGCAATGTTTAAATATCATTATAATCATGACAAGAACACTGGACGTTTTAATACTCTTAGAATATTGAAAATAACTTTCAAATTACATTTTATATTTGGTAAAAAATCAAGACAGTAGAACATTGTACAAAACTTTTTGTAACTTTTAAATAACATTCAAATCATGACATTTTGTTGCTTTAGAAACATTTCAAAACAACATTCCCACAACATTTTTATAACCTTAAATTATTACCTGGGAAATGATACTCCATCTCTTCAATCTGAATCTAAAAATTGATGCTGCCATCTAAGATGTTTTGAGTGGTTGCTAGGGTGTTGCTATGGAGTTTGTAAAGTGTTCTAAGTGTTTTAAAATGTTGCTAGGCAGTTGCTAGGGTCTCCTGGGTGGTTGCAAACAATGCTAGGCTGTTGCTAGGGTGTTCTCTGTGTTTGATTGGGAGTTGCTAGGTGGTTGCTAGGGTGTTGCTAAGCAGCTTCTAATGTGTTCTGAGTGGTATAACATGTTGCTATGCAGTTGCTAGGGTCTCCTGGGTGGTTGCAAGCATTGCTAGGCTGTTGCTAGGGTGTTCTCTGTGTTTGATAGGTAGTTGCCAGGGTGTTGCTATGCAGTTCTAAAGAGTTCTAAAATGTTGCTATGTGGTTGCTATAATGTTCTGCCTGGTTGCAAGGGTGTTCCTAGGCTGTAGTTGCTATAGGTGTTTTCTGTGTTCACTAGGAGTTTTCTCCTCCCGTTTAAAAGCTGCTGAGCCTTTTATTTTGTTTTCAGAAATATGCATGATGATATGGTTAGTTGTAATTTAATGTTTGCATCTTTCTGTCTGCAACCACATCAGGCCACACCTGAACTAGTGAAGTAGATGCATAGTTGTTGATCAAAAAAAACAAAACCTGAATTGTTGTCTAACATATTCAGGCCCAAAACAAGGGCGTGAAAACAACCTCTCCGTGTGTCTATTTGTACACACCACAGGTTAGATCCAATTAACGGCCTTAGAAACAGATACCTGCCACAGAACAGAGCACGAGATGATTCCCCTCCCCACAGATATTCAGCCCTCCTGCTGCGTTCTGTCACCACACACAGTGGCTGTTTAAAAGAGCACAGCTCTATTATTCTTCATACGGTATAAATGCATGAGGAGGTAAGAGGTGATATGATGACTGACAGCACTGTGGGAGATTATGGAGGGTTTATGTTCAGGTTAAACTGTGCATCGCGTTTGGTAGAAACTGATCTTATTATTGCAAGATATGAGATGCCTGTCACCTTCACTGAGGTAAAGCACCAATCCTGCGGCCGGGACAGAGTCTCAGGTTAAACGACGTGGCCGGGAACTTGTTTGGTTGCTTCTTAGCTTGACTGTTTGCTTGTTTAAACAACATTTTAAAGCAGGGATTTTTTTTTCAAAGCATACGGTTATTTTTTACGTAACTTGTTGCCAACATAATGCTAGGGCATTGTAAGTGGTTGTTAGGGTGTTGCTATGCCGGTCTAAAGTGTTTTAAAATGTTGCTATGTGGTTGCTATGGTGTTCTGGGTTGTTAGGCTATTGCTAGGGTGTTCCCTGTGTTTGATATGGAGTTGATAGGTGGTTGTTAGGTTGTTGCTATGCAATTTCTTAGGTGTTCTACGTGTTTTAAAATGTGGTGTAAATGCTGTGGAGTTCTAGGTGGTTGCAAGGGCATTGCTAGGTTGTCGCTAGATAGTTGCTAGGGTGATCTCTGTGTTTGATAGGGAGTTGATAGGTGGTTTCTAGGTTGTTGCGATGCACTGTCTAAGGTGTTCCAATTGTTTTAAAATGTTGTGGTGCTGTGGTGTAGTTGTTATGGTGTTCTGGGTGATTGCAAGGGCATTACTAGTAGCTGCTATAGGGCATATTCTGAGTTTGCTAGGGAGTTGCTATTTAGTCACTAAGGTGTTCTGAGTAGTATAGCATGTTGCAGTGCGGTTGCTGTGGTGTTCAGGGTGGTTTTACGGGTGTTGCTAGGTAGTTGCTATAGGGTGTTTTCTGTGTTTACTAAGGAGCTGGTAAATGGTTGCAAGGGTGTTGCTAAGCAGTTGTTATATGTTTTTTAAACTGTTGCTATGCAATTGCTATGGTGTTCAGGGTGGTTGCAAGGGTGTTGCTACAGTAGGTAGTTGCTATAGGATGCTTCCTGTGTTTACTAAGGAGTTGCTGTGTGGTTCTAAGGGTGTTGCTACGCAATTTCTTAAGGTGTCCTAAGTCTTTTAAAATGTTGCTGTGCAGTTGCTATGGTGTTCTGGATGAATGTAAAATAGTTGCTAGTATGTTTAGGGTGTTTGCTATGCAGTTGCTGATGTGCTATGAGGGTTTTTGTTGCTGTGCAATTGCAGGGGTGTTCTATTTGCTACGTGGTTTCTTGGGTATTACTATGCAGATCCTAAGGTGTTCTGGATGATTCCTCACTGGCTCAAATCAAAAGAGTCGATGCTGACATCTCCATTCACCAGTGCTGATGTTCATGGCTCTTCCTCAGGCCCTGATGGAAGCTCATGACTGTATTACCGAGCAAGAATTGGATGTCGAAACTATTAAATCCATGGACCAGGATGAAAAGACCACCAAACTGGTTTCCCTGGAGAAGATTCGTGACATGCCTTTGGTAAGTGTCTGTGTTATTTATCTACATATTACATATAGTCTCTAAGGGCAGCACTGAATATGTCATTGTAGTTTCTAAAGATGTGTTTGTTGTACCGCTACACCTTACCATTGTTTAGGGTGTGACCGTTCGGAACGAACATGACCGTGTAATCATCAGTCGGGTGGTGAGCGGCGGGACGGTTGAGAAAAGCAATCTGCTCAGTGAAGGAGATGAAATCCTGGAGATCAATGGTGTTCCAGTCCGTGGAAAAAGTGTTAATGATGTTCACAACATTCTGGTGAGATCCAGAAAGTCCTAAACTCTTTGCAACTTACTTTACCAGAATCATTTGTTAACATAAGGTTTACTACTGCTTGAATAAAAAAAAATAATTAAAAAATATATATAAAAATAGAGATCGCTCTCATGTTCATGAAGACTTTATTTATTTGATTTAAAATACAGTGAAAACAGTAATATTGTGAAATATTGTTACAATGTAAAATAGCTGTTTTTTATGTGAATATATGTTAAAATTGATTCCTGTGGACAAAGCTGAATTTTCCGCTTTATTACTCTAGTCTTCAGTGTGATATGATCCTTCAGAAATCATTCTAATATGCTGATTTGCTGCTCAGAAAACATTTCTGATTATCATCAGTGTTGAAATCAGATGTGCTGCTTCATATCTTTTGTGGAAGCATGATATATTTTATTTTCAAGGTGCTTTGATGAATTAATGAAATCTTTTGTAACATCATAAATGTCTGTCACTTATGAACAATTTAAATGAACCTTGGTAAATAAATTATCCAAAAAAAAAATCTATAAAAAATAAATAAATAAATAAAATAAAATCAGTTTACATCTGTGTTCTTCTTGTTTGTCTGTAGTCCTGCATGCATGGGTCCCTCACGTTTCTCCTCATTCCAAATTCTCAAAACAAAATATCACCTCACCGAGCAACTGTGGTATGACTTCATCTGTAATTTCTTAATTTTCATTCCTTCTTTTGAATGTGTTTAGACTTGTCTTCAACTCTGTTTCAAACCCAAGTAGGCTTCTTGCCACAATGCATTCTGGAATTGCATTATGTATTAGTATACTTGTGAAAAATGTATGAGGCTGATACCTTTGATAACTACTATTTTGAATAGATTTTAAACCCAGCTCATTAGGGTCTGTTACAAAGCTAAGCTCTCTTATACATACGCTTTGTCCTCGTCTCATCGTTCTCTTTCTTTACAGATGCATGTGAAGGCAAACTTCAGCTATGACCCATCTGAGGACCCATACATGCCATGCAGAGAGCTTGGCCTCTCCTTCCAAAAGGGAGACGTCCTACACGTCACCAGCCAGGACGACCCCAACTGGTGGCAGGCGTACCGGGACGGACATGAGGAACAGAAGCCCCTTGCTGGCCTTATACCTGGTTAGAACAATTAGCAGAGTGCCTGCTGAATTACAGGATAGAGACATAAAAAAGTGAATGTAAATCTATTGAAAAAATTAAAATAAAAAACTTAAAATAAAAGTTTTTCTAATTTTGTTGTGTGCTGTTCTTATTTTTATTTTGTAATTATGTTAATCTAATTAATAATTAATATTTATTTCGGTTTTGGTCAAAAGTCAGAAAAATATTGAGTTATACTTTTGTCACTATTGCCCATGTGTCATTTAATAATACAGAGCAAATAATACAGTCTTTCCCTAACTAGTGGTTGCATGTCTAGTACCAAAGTAATACAAGATCATCATCGTTCATCATCTGTTGTGTTCTTTGAAGGGAAGAGCTTCCAACAGCACAGAGAAGCCATGAAGAAAACCATTACAGACAGAAATCAAGAGTATAAAGGTGAGCTGGACCACATCTGTCTGAAACTCACTCACTTCCAGCCAGAAATAAAACTTCTATATAGACACAAACACGAACTTTGGGCTTTCATCATCCTTAAAACATTTAGACGTTGCTGTTGATCTTACAAGTTTGATGTCACTGATAATAGATCTTCTTTCTTCAGGGAAACTTTGGTGCGCAAAGAAAGGCAAAAAGCAATGGAAAAAACTCTTGTTCAACCCTAGTAAGAATATTGGTGAGTATCTGCTGATTTAAATAAAAATTGAAATTCATCCTTAACTGAACTAAATTTCCCTGCTGTTATTTTGTTAGTCATCAGTTCTAGTGCAATGTAAATGCTGTGGGTGGTTGCACTGTTGTTGTTGTTGTGGAGTTTCTAGGTGTTCTTTGTGGTTTCCAGTGTGTTGCTATGCAGTTGCTAGGGTGTTCTGAGTGGCTCCTTGTGTTGCTATGCGGTTGCTAGGTTGTTCTTAGTGGTTTCTAGTGTGTTGCTATGTGGTTGCTGGGGTGTTTTTGGTGGCTTCTAGTGTTGCTATGCAGTTGCTGGTGTGTTCTGATTGGCTCCTTGTGTTGCTATGGGGTTTCTAAGGTGTTCGGAGTGGCTCCTAATGTCGTATGCGTTTGCAAGGATGTACTTAGTGGTTTCTAGTGGGTTGGTATGCAGTTGCTATGGTGTTCTGAGTGGCGTCTAGTGTCGCTATGCGGTTGCTAGGGTGTTCTTGGTGGCTTCTATGCAGTTGCTAGGGTGTTCTTAGTCATTTCTATTGTGTTTCTATGCGGTTGCTAGGGTATTCTTAGTGGTTTCTAGTGTGTTGCTATGCAATTGCTAGGGTGTTCTGAGTGGCTTCTAGTGTTGCTGTGCGGTTGCTAGGGTGTTATCAGTGGTTTCTAATGTGTTGTTATGCAGTTGCTAAGGTGTTCTGAGTCGTTTCTAGTGTGTTGCTATGTGGTTGCTAGGGTGTTCTTGTGTCTTAATTTACTTGTGCAAATCCAAATTATCCTCTGTAATTCCCATTGCTATGACTTGAGTGCAAGTATAGTTTAAAAAGTAGAGTTTTTCCCACTCGTTTTAGAGTGAATTTGATTCAGCTGATGGGTTTGAGGTGTGAATGGTTTCAAGTGGTTGAAAGGCTGAGGATATAAGAGTCGTTAGCTAACTGACAGACGATCATGGAGGGAGGTTTTGTCTCCTGCAAGATGGGCAATAAGAAATAACAATGAAAGCCTTTCTCACACCACAGTTACAATTTGCATTTAAAAACAGAAGGCATGCTGAGAAGTAGCACAGGTTTACCTTTAGCTTTTGGGATCCAGTGTTTACCTTTTGTCTCATATTGTGGACATTCCTTAGTTTGGGAATTTCTTTGAAAACATTATTTGAGCTGAGTTCAATAGCCCTGGTATAGACTAATGGAATTTATATATTTTGCAAAAACTCATCAGTAATGAATATGTGTAATTTTTCAGAGCATTACACTGAGGATATCCTGACCTATGAAGAGGTGGCACTGTACCATCAGCCGCCCAACCGCAAGCGCCCCATCGCTCTGATTGGTCCACCTAACAGCGGACATGACGAACTGAGACAAAGACTGCTCTCTTTAGAGCCGGACCGATTTGCTGGTGCTGTCCCACGTAAGATTATGTTTTTTTTTTTTTTTTTACAACTTTGGCTTAAAGTTGTTTAACATGAAATCCAAATAACAGGAGGAGGCACAATGGCTCACTTCCAAAACCTAGTGAGCTGCATCAATATTAAAGTTATATGTCATAGCTCAGAAATGGATGCTCTGCAGTGAATGGGTGCCATCAGAATGAGAGTCCAAACAGCTAATAAAAACAGCCCTCCAGGAATTGAGTTTGACACCCCTGGGATAGAGGTTTCGGTTTGATGTTAAAGCGCCTTAATGATGGATTTGTTTTTTACAAACACACAGCTTTATACTTTACAAAACGTTAACTGATGGACTGGAGTGGTGTGGATTACTTGTGGATTATTGTGATGTTTTTATCAGCTGTTTGGACTCTCATTCTGACGGCACCCATTCACTGCAGAGCAGCCATTGCTGAGACACTGATGCAATGCTACATTTCTCTAAATCTGATGAAGAAACAAACTCATCTACATCTTGAATGGCCTGAGGGTGAAGACATTTTCAGCAAATTCTCATTTCTGGGTGAACTATTCCTTTAAGAAAAACTGTGCTGCATATGCAATCAGGAATTAAAGCATACAAACAGACATTTATTTATACACAGCCTACTGTTTTCCATTGTACTTGGATGTATTTTTGAACATTTGTCACAGATACCACACGAAACCCCCGCGCACATGAGGTCAACGGCAGGGAGTACAACTTTGTATCACGACAGAGCTTTGAATCTGACCTGGCTGCAGGGAAATTCATTGAGTCGGGCGAGTTTGAACAGAACCTGTACGGCACAAATACAGATTCAGTCAGACAGGTTGTCAACTCAGGAAAAATCTGTCTGCTGTGTCTGCATCCCAGGGTAAGATGGAGTAAGAACTCATAATTGGAATGCAGCATGGAATTGTTAGTGCAGTATGTGATATAAATAATAAATAAGCAAACTGAAAAGGTCAGTAAAGTAATTAATATGCAATGTGCAATTAAGAAATTACATGACAAGACAAAATAAGAAATAACAAAGGAAATTATATGTTTCTTTATTAAAATGGCAAAATGTATTCAAAAAGCTGTGGAAATATGATGAACTACACAACTACATTTTACAATTGTCACTTAACTTAAGCTGTTTTTCTTATATGCAGCACTATACAAAAAAAAAGAGCAGTAAAAACAAAACAAACAGCAGTTTTTATTTCAATATTTTATTTATTTATTTTTTACATGATCAAATCAAACAAAAAGGCAAGTACCAAGAGTCTAAACAGGACTGCACTGAAATAAATATCTTTACATTGAAAAATATGTATTTTATATGTTTGGTTCTTAAAGCATAAATAAAAGGGTCTGCTTTTCACGTCGCATAACTGATGATCTCAGCCTGTCGTTCGCACGTCACTCAAGATTGTGTTCCAATCAGAGACTGCGATAATCCCTACGCAGCGGTGGAAGGCGGGGCCTATGGAGAGGGCTCTGAACGCTGAGTCTGCGCGCATGTTCTGCAGCGTCTGAACCCGATTGGAGGAGGCAACGTTTAGTTTTCTTCATCTTTTCTGCTCGAAATGGCATCGGCGGAAGATGTCGGAGCGAAAAGGCAAATGTTTTATGAAATCGAGTGCGTTATAGACGATTGCGACTCTGAAGTTGGATACAAACCCCTGTCAGACAGCGACGAGCTCGACGATTCGGCGGAGGAGGACGAGGAACCGCGTGAAGAAGAGTGAGTGATACGTCATGTGGAGCGTTTTTACCTGTGGTGGGGTAGAAAAATGATCCTTTTATTGCTTAATGCAGAATGCAATTCTTAAAGCTAGATGGGAGAAACAGTGCTTGCAAGACACCAAGCATAGTGTGAAAAATAGTGTAAATAACTGCATATAATATAAACTAATACACTAATATATGAATCAGTTTAAAACATCCACCCATCTATAAAGAGAGAGAAAGAGTGTTACATTATAACAGTTTTTTCGTTTGCGAAATGAGCAAAAATCGGAATGACGTCATCTTGCACTCAGGGGCGTATCTCCAATAAAATGTAAAGATTGTCGTGACATAAACTAAAGGCTATTGGATTTTCTAAAAAAAAAAAAAAAAAAAAAGGGAAATGGCTTGATGCACCCCATTCCAAACTGTTAAAAACTGCTATTCTTATACAGGCAACTATATTTAATTGGGAAAAGATGCAATGATCATCTGTGCCCAAGAAGTCTATAATACATGGAGAAAGCAGTCAGTTTCTCTATTAATTACAGTCTTCTAAAGGGTCTGACATTGGTAAAGTGTCGTTGCTATGCAACAAAAACAGCAATCTGCCATGGGAACTGTGCGTATCTATGCTGTTTGCAAAAAAATGCACAGCTTTTAAAGTGGAAAGGTGCTTCTTGCCGCCAAATGGTATGGTTATAGCATTGTTAACCAGTGTAGCTGTGACCCATTTTTTCCCCCCATGCCAGACATAGTGCAGATAATCAGCAGAATGCATTCTCTTCTTTTTTGATAAATTTAAATTATTGCCAGACAGGGAGCATTTTCTAATTAAAGTATTTTTGTGTATGTGTGTGTGATTCATATATCAATATGACTATAAAATAATGGTAATAATAATGATTATTATTACTGAATATAAATAAACAAAATAAGGAATGGTGCTGCTATTGTAATATTTCACTGTAATATAAAAAAATTGGATATTGGGAGCCTGTAATGTTTCACTTTTGTTGTCAACAGCCAGTTTATGAGCAATTCTCATTGAAAGTTTGGGAATATGGTTCTTAAATGCACATTATAAGCGACCCAAACTCAGAGCAAATTTAGTGATGAGTTTCCCGTGAACTAAGACACTGAAAACACTGGATTGTGAGCTGTTCATGTGTAAATGAAAACAGTGGAGCACTTCATTATGAAACATGTGTTGAGCAGAATTTAATATCAAATGAGACAGCAAAGAATAGCAAAGCAGTCTTGCAAGCACTGTAGTCAATGTATTTTTTTGCATGTATTGTTTGCATTCATGAATCTGTGTTTTTTTAATGCTTTCCTTTGCCTAAAGTGTAATGAATAACAACAAACCTCTTTAATGTAGTATAACAATTAAGTGTATTTATCATATGTTACAGTATTGATTCTTCTGAAGAATGGGAGCCTCTCAGGCGCTCAAAACTAAAGAGGAACTCATCCTCCTCGCCTTCATCGTCTTTACCACGCCGGAGAGGACGGCCACCTAAAAATGCTTTGAAACCCTCCCCAGCAGCACCAGCAATGGCCCACAAGCCGAAAAACACCCCAGCCGTCTCCTTACCTCGACGGAGAGGCAGACCGCCTAAAGACAAATTTAAAGCCAAACTCTTTCCCAAACCCAGCCCGTATCCCGCCATAGTGCCGAAACCCCCCCTTTATGCCACACTGATCCCTAATTCCTCCATTAAATTCGGCCCTCATTCCACATCCACCTTTACACTTAGCTCTAATTTCACTCCTATAACCCTTGCCAATGCCTCCTCCTCCATTAAAGTGAACCCTAATTCTACACCCATACTCATCTCTAATCCCGCTTCCACTTTTAAGCTCAGCCCGAATTCCACAGCCGCCTCCCATCAGGCACCGATAGCCACGCTCATCTGTACACCAACATCAACAGGGCTTCTGTTAGACGGCAACACCAACGAGATCAAGGCGGTGAAGGAAGAGGAACCATGGGAAGAGAAGTGAGTAAATTAATTTCCATTTATTTTTTACATTGGGTTTACAGTATAATGTATTGAACCCTGTTTCTGCCACACACAAAAAAAAAAAAAAAAAAAAAAATCTCTGACTATTTTGAATTTTTCTTAGAATTCTGCACATTCTGACTTTTTTTTCTCATAATTCTGAGTTTACATCTCGCAATTCAATTTTTTTTCCCCCATGCCATAAAGTTTATTTTTGCAAGTTTATATTTATACATGTGTGAGTTTATATTTCACAGTTTGGGCTTTTTTTCTCAGAACTGTGAGTTAAAAATTGTGAGTTTATATCTTGAAATTCTGTCTTTTTCTGACAATTCTGAGAAAAAAAAGAGTCATATTTATGAGTTGTAAACTCAGAATTGTAAGAAAATGTCTGAATTGTGAGATAAACAGTTGCTGTTGCCTTTCTTATTTTATTTTTTATTTTTAATCTTTTTTTGTGACTTCCATAGTAATGTGAAGTGGACACATTTCAATCATTCAATAACATTTTTATTTTTTTTTGCCTTCGATTTAATTATTTATTTATTAATATTTCATTAGGCAAGGACACAATTCTTCAAAAGTGACAGTAAATGAAAAAAAGTGATACAAATTTAAAATAATTGTTTTACTTGAGCATTAAATCAGCATATTAGAATGATTTCTGAAGGATCATTAGACACTGAAGACTGGAGTAATGATACTGAAAATACAGCTTTGATCAAAGCATTAATTTACATTTTAAATCATATTTCAGTAGAAAACAGCTATTTTAAAATGTAGTATTAACAATATAAATTTTTCCTAAACAAATGCAACCTTGTGAGCATTAGAGACTTCTTTTAAAAACATTAAAAAACTCACTAACCCCAAACTTTTGAACGATAGTGTAACTGTGCGACATGCATGCATAATGAAGCATCTTTGGTTTGTGTTACAGTGTGGATGCTATTGAAGAATGGCCTATTACAAAGAAAGAAAGCCTAGAGTGTTCAGAATCACAGAATGCAAAGAGGCAACGACTCTCATCTCCGATCCCTCAATCCACAACACCTCCACAGACAGACAGACCCTTGAAGCACAGTTCAAAAACTACCCCTAGTCCTCTGCCTGAACTTGCACCCATAGCCTCTTCTGATCAAGTGCCCACTTCTCAACCCACTCCCACAACCATCGGTGAACCATTAACTGATTCCAACCTTAATCCTGCACCCATCAGGCCACGGGCCGACAGCGACAGTGACCTTGATGGCGACAGCGACGAGATCAGTGATTCGGGGAGGGAAGAGGAACTGTGGGAAGAAAAGTGAGTAAGGAAGTCTTGAATTTATTGTAGATTTTTGTCATTAAAGTTTATTAACAGAAAACATTTTTGCATCTAATAAAAAGGTCTCCTCATACATTGAACTTGTCTGCTAAAGATGCAAGACACGGTCACATTGATTAAAAGCATCCATCTAGTAGAATACAAAAACGTGTGTGAACAGCCATAGTCACTTTTTTTATTATTCAAAATAAAATTCAATACAATGAAAGCAGTTGCTTTCTGTTCCTGTTTCTCTTATTTAAAAAAAATAAAAACCTTGAAGATTCTTGAAAGGGTTATGTCAAAAATATTTCAAGATAAACACTTGGACTGAAGCTGCTTAGATTTACTTGATCATCCATACATCCTTTTTTAGAAAAATCAAGTTCAGATGTGCGTATCAAATATGATCATCAGGCTTTTAAGGAAGATTTATTTAGTTTTTTAATCTCTGTCTTCATTGTATTGGATAGGATTGTTTATATTGTTCTCCACAATAAAAATTACAGAGCTTTGATCATAAAGGATTAATTAGAGTCATTAGAAAGTCTCAAAAAACTGAAATTTGATTAATATGTCTTAAATATGTGTATTCTTTTCTGATAGGCATTAAGTTTTGAGTTAAGGTCTAAAATCTAAAAATATAGCAGTGACTTTCATGTGCAAGAGTGCTTTTCTTAAATACTAGCACGATTGCAAATGTGATGTTGATTTAACAGTTCAATAAACAACCAATACATGAATACAATAAATTCAGTATATATTCAATGTATTTTTAATCAATTTAGAGAAAGGAAACTTTCCAAATGAAACCACAGCAGATAAGCAGAACATTTGTGCATCTCTGACCAGCACAGCAGTGCTTTATTATTGAATTAATTAGTGTTTTGAACAAATCAGTTTAATTAATTCACTCATAATACAGTGACTTGCCACCATTTATTGTCAGTTTTACTTTTTATTTAAAGTGCTGGTACCTTTTAATTTCAATTAAATATTTAATAAAAACAGGCTCATAGCATTATATATATATGCAGTGAATGCATTCAAAAACATGCTCCGCAAAATGCTGTTTAATTGTCTGTCAACAAAATCCCCAAACATGGAAATATAATTTTTTGTCAGCATTGCACTGCTCTAACATGCAGTATTAATTTTTATTTCTTGGTGTCCTAAAAAGGTCTTTACAAAGCCTTATAAATATCAGAACCTGCACCAAAATGCATATTCTTGTTCAGTTTGGGCCTAAATAAATTTTAGGTGTTTATTCCTCCTGGAGTACAAGTCCTATATAAATATATAATCCTATATCATACTGTATGAGCAATAAAAGCCTGATGTATCAAATGTGATACTCAACTAATACACATGCAAACTTATTTGTCTAAAGGTTCAATAGGTTTTTTATTTGCATTGTGAGGTAACCCAGATACTAGTTACTAGTTTTCAGTTGTTGCTATTGTGCCCACAGAATTTCTGCATATAAAGTGTGTTTGTTTTGTATTACAGTCTTGATTCTGGTGACGATTGGAACCCTCTTCTGGAAAGTCCGGATCATTCAAAATCACCTGCATCAGCTCAGTCTCCAAGAATGGTCAACCCTCCTACACCCCCATCATCAGGACCGATAGACAAACTCTCTATATCCACACCTGAACCTGCTTCTAAAGCCATGCCCACACCTACTTTTGAAGCCACCACTTATCCTGCCCCTGAAGCCACGCCCACGACCAACAATAATCCCACTCCCGCGCCCATCCCTAGTCCAGCACCCACAGTACCACGAAAGAGAGGCCGGCCCCGAAAGCATCCTTTAAAACCCAACCTCATACTTAAACCAACCCCTGATCCTGCTCCTACAACCATCCCAAATTCATTACCAGCTGCTGATTCCACTCTCGTAACCATCTCCGATCCCTCCACTGATCCCATTCCAGCATCAAGATTGGATCCAGCTCCCAATCCCGCAATCTCCATCAATTCTGAACCCAATCCCGAACCTGCTTCCACATCTGAAGCTATGCCGCAACCCGCTTCAACCGAAGAGAAACTGAAGCTTGTCGCAACTCCTTATTCACCAATCCAAACCAGAGTCAAGTCAGTATCTGCCTTGGATTTACCTTGGACGAAAGTTGACAGTAAGCCAGATAAGTGGCTTGACATCACCAATGAGGATGAGGAACCGCTACTACCGGATTTCTCTCCCAAGCGACCTCCAGGTTCACAGCTCACGACGGACGCAACATATACACCCTTACAGTTGTTCCAACTCTTTTTCACCAACTCTACAGTCAAGACAATCGTCCGAAACACCAACAGCAATGCCGAAAAGAGAGTGAAAGCTGGAAAGAAGTTCGTCTGGGTACCTCTAACCGTAGCCGAGTTCTACTCGTATGTGGCGTTAGTTCTCTACATGGGGCTGGTTAAGGCGAAGTCAATAGCAGACTACTGGGCGAGAAAACGAATGTACAATTTCTCGTACCCGCAATCCATCATGTCCCGAGCAAGATTTCAGGCCATCTCCTGGAATCTTCACCTCTGTGATCCTCAGGAGGACGAGGAGAACAATAAGAAGAAAGGCACCACGGGTTATGACCGGCTGTTCAAAATCAAGCCTCTGTACACAGACGTTCTTTCGGCGTGTAGGAAACACTTTCACCCCAACAGAGAGATTCTGGTAGACGAGAGAATGGTCGCTACCAAAGCTAGGATTGGATTCAAGAGATATATGGATGACAAACCAACGAAATGGGGCTACAAACTCTTCGTTCTTGCAGATTCGTCCTGTGGTTACACATGGAATTTCTTCGTGTATGAAGGAAAGACTTCAACGTCATCGGGGAAAGGCGCCGGGTATGATTCGGTAATGAGACTACTGGACCACAAGGTCCTCGGCAAGGGTTATAGGTTATACATGGACAATTTCTACACCAGCCCAACTCTCTTCTTGGATTTGTTGCAGAATGGCATCCTCGCTTGTGGCACGTTGCGCCATGCCTCCAGTTTACCGAAGGCCAACGATCTGAGCGGACGATCTGAATTGGGATCCATCCGTTGGTGTCGAGAAGGTCCTCTTCTGTTCGTCAAATGGATGGATGCGAGAGAAGTCCTCATGTGTTCCTCGATTCACAAGGCGTTCACAGGGGATTCAGTCACCAGGAACGCCAAGGGTTCCGATGGGGTTTGGAGAACGCGTCTAATTCCTGTTCCAACCACTGTGAAGGATTACAGCAAATACATGGGAGGCGTTGATCTCTCGGATTCCCTCACAGAGCATTATAACATTCTCCAGAAAACCACAAAATGGTACAAGACCTTCTTCTTTCATTTTCTTGACATCGCAGTGGTCAACAGTTTCATCCTTCATCAAGAATTGGTGAAAGCGCAGAACAAGGTTCCTCTCTACCATAAATTGTTTAGGGAAACTCTTGTTTCTGAACTCGCACGTGCCGGCAGAAGTAAGAATCCCTCTGCTGCCAAAGATCCCTCAACATCCACCACGCCGGTCTCCACAAGAGTGCCTTCAACCCCTACTGAAACAAATGAAACTCCATCCGACACGGAGTCGTCTCCCCCAGCCTCACCTGCCCAGACAGAGCGATGCTATCCAGAGTATTTCGGTTCTGATGCTACGCATGGGAGGCGAGTCTGTGTGATGTGCAAAATACAAGGAAATAAAGTCAAGACTCCCATATACTGCTCCCACTGCAAGGTGGCGTTGTGCTTCGTGTCATCGCGTAACTGCTTCAAGAAATGGCACATGGATTATCACCTGGAAGATTTGTAGATATGTTGCATGTTTGGGTTGTTTGAGGCCTTTTATGACCATTTTTCATTTTGTATGAACTTGTTATTTGTATAGTTATGACTCTATTAAATACAACTACAACTGATATACTCTCGTGTTTTCTGTTCGTCATAAAATGTTCATCATAAAAAGAAATGTTCACATAAAGATGAAGTGTGTCTTTTTTTGTGTTAAATACATACTTAGTCGTATCTTAGTTCAATGAGATCAGCTGTAAGTATGTTGATTTCCGTGGAAGGTGTAACATGGTGGAGTTATCGAATAATTGATCAGTTTGAGGATCTCAGTGAGCCCAACACAACAACACTGACTCATTAATGTTGGGAAACCTGTTTAAGTATTTTACTATCATTGAGATATTGTTATCATTTTTATTAATATTTTGGATTAGGTTTTATTTTTATATTTTCCATTTGTATTTAAATTTTAGTTCAAGTTTTAGTAATTTCGTTTTTATTGAAATAAAATAATTTTTTTTTTATTTAAGTCAAAATGAAAATGAGAAATGTAGACTTGGCAACTAGATAAAAATTTAATTTTAAAATGTATTTTATATATATATATATATATATATATATATATATATATATATATATATATATATACACATATATAAACATTTTAAAATTAAATTTATTTTTATCTAGTATATATATATATATATATATATATAGATTTTTTTTTTTTTTTTTTTTTTTTTTACGTTTTTAGATTGAGTCATCTATAACAAAGTTGAAAACAATCATTCTTTTTGCATATGTGTTTGGTGACATGAGTGGCACAAAAATGATAGTAGTCTAGTTAAGTATTCTAGGAATTTAGGAAAACCTGCCAGGTAGGTATTTTTACATTTGATTGTAGGAATTTAAAGTTAAGATTGCTATCTGCGATTTGCGGTATAATAACCTGCAAAAAAAAAAAACGTGCTATAAAAGGTGAGACTTTGGTTTTATGTAATGATGGAAATTTCATCTGCAATAAAAAAAAAGTTATATTGAGGCACTAGATGATCTTGAAAATCTTTAGAAAGAAAAATATATGTATATTTTTAATTTATGTGAAATACTTGAATTTGAATTAATGTGTTAAAACATCTGTGATCTAGAACAGAAAACTGAGAATCAGGTTTTACAAATTAAAAACAGTGGGATTTATTACATCTTAGAATTTTTTTTGCCCTAAACCCCATTCATTTCTGACCCTGGCTGTAATATAATGCAAAAAAATAAAAAATAAAAAATAAAGAACCTATTAAGTCTAGTTACAAAAAATACAAATAATCAAAAAACCTAAAACAACAGGACATACAGTAATGCAAATTTGTAGGGTAATGTTTTTAATTGCCAAGAATTTTTTTTTATTATGACCTTGACATGTTTCTGTGATATTAATTCATAGCATTTTGATATTTGTTGCAGATTATCTTTGGTTTGAGAAACAGATCTGTCTCATACTATTAGACAGTGAACATTACTATATATTAAGTACATTTAGATTGTTTAGTTTTTTTCTGAGCTTGTTTTGTATATGTTTCTCTGGTTTACATTTCATTTGGTGATTTGTGTTTTGTATTTCTCAGTCCCTGCGAGTGCTGTGTTCCTCAGATCTTAAACCATACATCATCTTCATCAGGCCTTCTCCTCCTCCTCAGGAGCGATTCTCCACCCTGCTGACCAGAGGAGTGAAGAAACACATGGTCTTCAAGATACACATTTTTTCCTTTAGATCATTTACACTAGCAGTCAATTATATATACATATACATACACACACATACACATACACACACACACACACATATATATATATATACATATATATGTATACTGTATATAAATAAATGTATATATTTTTTAATAATGTATGAATTAGGTTTTTGAGGACACAAGCAATATAATATTTCACACCAGATTTCTCTTTGAGCAACTGACAAAACAGTAATTATCATGTTGTCTCCTTTGCGTAGCCTGAGGATGTGAGAGAGACCTTGGAGAAAGTGCGTGAGATGGAGCACAGCTACGATCACTTGTTCGATGCGGTCATCACAAACACTGAGCAGGAGAAGAGCGTCTCTGAGCTGCTGAGACTCGTTGACAAACTGGACATCGAGCCGCAGTGGGTCCCTTCAGCCTGGGTCAGCTAAAAACACTTTCAGTTCAGAAGAAATTAGGTGTTTTCTGTGTTGAAGGCTAGAAATGTTCTGTTGAGGAGGTATGTTTGAAATGGTAATATTACTGCAGTTTGCATATTGTGCACAGTATGCTAACTTTTTATGTGTGTGTGTGTGTGTATGCTTGTTAAAGGAATAGTTCACCCCAAAATGAAAATTTGCTCACCCTCCAAGATGTAAATGAGTTTGTTTCTTCATCAGATTTGAAGAAATGTAGCATTGCATCACTTTACTCACCAGTGCATCCTCTGTAGTGAATGGGTGCCGTCAGAATGAGAGTCCAAACAGCTGATAAAAACAATGAAAACTGATCACAATAATCCACAAGAAATCCACACCACTCCAGTCCTTCAGTTAACATCTTTTGAAGCCAAAAGCTGCATGTTTGTAAGAAACGAATCCATCATCAAGACGTTTTTTAAGTTCAAAACATTGTTTCTGGCTATAATCCATAATAATACTTAATTCAGCGAAAAAGTGGTCTGGCCTGAATCAGGAGAGAAATTTTTATTTTCTTTAGGAGAGAGTTTTATCAGCTGTTTGGACTCTCATTCTGACGGCACCCATTCACTACAGAGCATCCATTGCTGAGCAAGTGATGCAAAGCTAGATTTCTCCAAATCTGATGAAGAAACAAACTCATCTACATCTCAGATGGCCTGAGAGTAAATTTTTTAGCAAATTTTCATTTTTGGGTGAAATATTCTTTTAAACATACTAATTCATGAGAATCCATAAAGTAAATGTATGTATTCACATAAATATAGTTTGCAGTACACTATTTTTCCATTCCAAAGAAGCTGCAATATAGGTTCTGTAAGATTTGTGGAGATTTCTGCAGTATTGTTTTATTACAGTATTTTCTGTTTGTAGTATTTGATCTCTAAAATTTCCATACCTGTAAAAAAAATATATAAATATTTTCTAAACATAGATGCAAAATATTTCCTCAGCATGGAGGATATTTGAGAGCAGTTTCATAAAGCTTTAAGTCTATTTCCATGATCTTATAGTAAAGTGATGTATTACACATTAACGACCTTGTTAAATGTAAAACTTGTTGAACTTGAATGTGTAATTTGACGATACCTGAATCAAAACTATTGTTAAAATTGTTTTTCATTAAAAAATTAAATGGTGTAATGGTATATATGCAATGCTTGATATTTGGAGTGCAAAACCACTGAAGCAACTCTTCATTTCTTGCTTTAACATTTATTTCTGCGATTTTTGAAAGATTTTGTTTTAGTAAATTTTAATATAATATTGTTTGATATAATGCATCATTTACTTTATATGGAAGCCCTTTCTGCCACTGGATAAAAAAAAAAAAAATTGAGAGGTAATTCCTTTTTATCTCAATTCTTTTTTTTCCTCATGATTGTGTTTTTTGTTTCTGCCACCAAAAAAAGCAAAAAACATTTTTATCAATTTTAATTACAATATTCTGACTTTTTTCTCGCAATTGCTGACTTCTCAAAATTTTGAGTTTATATATCACAATTCAAGAAAGATGTCAGAATTGTGATATTAAAAAGCTATTTTGAAAGGTTTATAGTCAACATGCATTTGCAACCCATTTTATGTCTATAATGTGAAATACTGAAAGGCTAGGAAATCTCTGCACTTCAACAGTGTACATCACAAACAAATAAATCAACAGCAAATGACTATTTTCAACATTTATTGAAATTAAATTCACAGGAAGTGAAATCTGAGTACACATTTGCACTGGCATGTGGAAGAATCTGGGCTGAAGTTCGGTAAGGATTGTGTCAACACTGAACTGTTTCTGCAAAAACTCCAAGAGAAGTACGGTACATCACAGAATATTCTCAGTTATCACACACTAGCTCACGGAGAAGGTTAACACGCATGCAATAAGACTGGAGCGTGGAATGATCACTTTAATTCATTTGAACTATTTTACAGGATTTCCTTTCTGTTGAAACATTAAAAATCCTTGCAGTGTTTGGATTCAGACGATCGACCTACACATTTTTACAGTGTCTGTGATATATATTCTATTCATCCTAAACAAAAAACATGACACGGCACCATCACACACACAAAACAAGGTGTAAAGCTCGGCCTTACAAGCACAAAGAATAAATACGACGTGGTTCATTCAAACAGCAGGTCCTGGTCGGCCTCTTCGTTCAGCATGTTCATGGGCTCTGCGATCGGCCCCAGTGCCGCCAAACGCTGCGCGATCTCCTTCTCCGTCCTCTCACGGAGCTGCTTCTTCTTCTCCTGGATCTTCTTGAGCCTGCGATGGGAAAACGGGAGGATTAAGGGTTGGTGGATATTCTGAATATCTTATTTTGGACTGTATTAAAATATATTCTATTCATTTATACATAGGTAATATAAATATTATATTAATATCTCATTTGAACTTCCAAAAAAACATTCTATGTCTCAGGGTCACCATGGGTGCTACTTAAAAAGCCTTACGTTTTATTAAAGTGCCCCTATTATGGATTTTTGAAAATTACCTTTCATGCAGTGTGTAACACAGCTCTAATTGAATGAAAACATCCTGCAAAGGTTTAAATCTGAAAGTGCACCGTGTATAAAGTTATTGTCTCTCAAAAGAAAGTCGTCTCTGAATCATTGAAACGAGTCGTTTTTAAAACGAATCCCAAGCCGTTTCATGTTGACGTCAACGTGAAACATTAGTATATTGCCCGCCCACTTGTTGATCTTTTCTCGTTGGTCTGAATGAAAATGCTAATTCATTCTTTGCCACTAGATGCCGCCTTGGAGTGTATATAGCAGTTTCCACGGTAACGCTGTTCACAAACACTGCTTTATCAGGCATTACAGGTATGATCCAATCGGACCAATCACCGCAGATTAGCGTCACGCAAAGGAAGGGTTTGGAAAAATGAATAGTTGAGTGAATAGTTTGGGAGTCGTTGAGCAAGTAAGGTAAAAATAAATGCATATTATAAGACAATGAAAGTTTTGACCTTGCATGCATGACAACCTGTTACTGGGGACTCCCAAAACCAAAATATGAACCTTTCATTACCCATAATAGGGGCGCTTTAAATTTAAGGTCATAAAAATCTTTAAAAATGGTGTAACGAAAGTCTAAATTACAAAAAAAAAAAAACATTGTTAATTGCACTTTCCAAGTGCGTTTCCAAGTCAAAACACAATCATTAACATTTATTAATAATGTTTCTATTGATATATGTTGCAGATAGTTGTTACAGTACACATTATTCTGAAAAAGTAGCTGGAAGTAGTAAGACAAAGACCTTTCAAAATAAGAGTCCTGGTGCATTTTGGGATTGTTTATCAAGGAAAGAATAAGAACATAACATGTTTAATATATAGATTTTACTGGTGTCTGTACTATAATCTGGTTATTATAATTTTTTTAACAAATTATTATTATATCAGCAAATTCCAATAACAGTCAACCGCTAATACGTATTGATTTTTTTGCTACAAAAAAAAATTCATATATAGATCAGGGTTATTACAGTTAACTAAAACAGTGGTTCTCAACTCCAGTCCTCAGGACCCACTGCTCTGCACATTTTGTTTGTCTCCCTTATTTATCGCACCTGATTCAGATCATCAGCTCATTAGGAGAGAGATCCATGAACTGAACTGAGTGTGTCAGATTCAGAAACATTCAAAATGTGCAGAGCAGTGGGTCCCGAGGCCTGGAGTTGAGAACCACTGAACTAAAACACAACCAAAACCATAGAAATCATTCAGTTACTGGAAATAAAATAAATGCTAAATTAAACACAATAAAAAAAAAAATACAAAATTAGTTGACAAGGCAATATTTTTTACTTTCATTTAGTTTAAATACTAAAATAACTGAAATCAATAAAACAGTTTATTTAAATAAATAAGAAATTACTTAAATACTATTAAAAATGTCAAAAACACACCAAACTTTGATTGCAATTAAAATGAAAACAAAATATAAACTAATTTTTAATTATAATAGTATCTTTATATTAAAAAAACACTGATATAGCCAAAGCAATAAATGTTTGAAACAGAAGTATGCTACATCGTCGTCACATGATGCGGTCTCACCTGTAGAATTCCTCTCGCTCCCGTTCATCCAGCTCAGTAATGATGTACGTGAGCGTGCGCTCGATCCTGGGAATGATCACTGTGAGGAGGAACACAAGAGCGTCATGTTATAGCGCCTGAAGGTTTGATTCTCTTCAGAGGTGGCTGTGAGATCTCACCGTGCTCGATGGCGTTCACACGGCGGTTTGTGACCTTGATGGCCTCGTCCAGCGTCACAAAAGAGGTCTGCATGTGAATGAATCACATAAGACATTGATTAAAAATGTTTTACATATACATTTTCTTTTATGCATATGGATAGAAATATTGATACCTGCAGAGAGGCCAGCTCTACAAGTAGCTCGACTGCTTTGGCATAGTTCCTCTTGAGCCGAGACAGCTGCTCTCCACCTCTGGCCAGACCAGTGAGCTCATAACCTGCAGGGAAGAAAAAATACATCTGCAATGATGATGTGTTCAAATCATCTTCAGTATTATGCTTTTTCACAGGTATTTGCTATTATACTCAGGGCATCAAAGATGCAGATGAGTTTGTTTCTTCATCAGATTTGGAGAAATGTAGCACTGCATCAGTTTCTCAGCAATGGATGCTCTGCAGTGAATGGGTGCCGTCAGAATGAGAGTCCAAACAGCTGATAAAAACATCACAATAATCCACACCACTCCAGTCCATCAGTTAATGTCTTGAGAACCCTAAAGCTGCATGTCTATGAGAAACAAATCCATCTTTAAGATGGTTTTCATGTCAAACCGTTGCTTCCAACTAAAATACGAGTCTATAATCTACAATAACACTTCCTCCAGTGAAAAAGTGGTCTGGTCTGAACCAAGAGAGAGATCTGCACAGATCAAGCCAAAACAGCTCTAAACAAATATGTGGGTCGATTTTGACGTGAGAGACAACATGAGATGGAAGCGTTATTATGGATTATGGACTCATATTTTAGCCAGAAGATAAAATGCATTAATAATGGCAAACACTCAGTTATTCACCTGAATAGATGTTAACTGATGGACTGGAGTGGTGTGCATTATTGTGATGTTTTTACCAGCTGTTTGGACTCTCATTCTGACGGCACCCATTCACTGCAGAGCATCCATTGCTGAGACACTGATGCAATGCTACATTTCTACAAACCTGATGAAGAAATGGAGGCCTGAGGGTGAGTACATTTTCATTTTTGGCTGAACTATTGAAGAGAACAGGATTCTTACTGTCTCCTCCCTCCTGGTAGTGCTCAAACACCGGTAGAGTGACTCCTGAGAAAAAACACAGGTGACACTCATGATGAGGTGAGCAATTACAGAAGAAATCTGCCAGTTTTGTTGTTACTATAAATGATTTAGCTAGCAAACCTGCAACATTGTCCTTTTTTGCTCTGACCTTCACCTGGGCCTTGTTCACATTCTGAATGACTGTAGCACTGATGGGACAGAAGTCAAACACATTTAGTGAGATCTGCTATCAGATTCTTCCTGTGGTGCATCACAACTATGAAAAACATTGCTTTAAAGGGATACTCCACCCCAAAATGAAAATTGTTATTAATCACTTACCCCCATGCCGTTCCAAACCCGTAAAAGCTTCGTTCGTCTTCAGAACACAATTTAAGATATTTTGGTTGAAAACCGGGAGGCTTGTTACTGTCCCATAGTCTGCCAAATAAATAACAGTCAAGGTGCATAAAAGGTATGAAAGTCGTCGTCAGAATACTCCATCTGCCATCAGACGTGCAATCTGGGTTATATGAAGTGACGGGAACACTTTTTGTAAGCAAATTAAACGAAAATAATGACTTTATTCAATAAATCCTTTGTCAGCGGTCTCCTCTGTGTCTCTCAATATCACCTTATGCTCTTCTGTATCACCCGCGCCACAAGGATGCGCTGTTTTATTTCAAATCAAAGCTAAATACATGTAGAAACAGCACATCCTTGTGGCGCGGATGATACAAAAGAGCATACACAGCATACGGTGATATGGAGAGACACAGAGGAGACCGTTGACAAAGGAATTATAGAATAAAGTCGTTATTTTTGTTTTCTTCGCTTATAAAAAGTGTTCCCGTCGCTTCATATAACCCAGATTGCACGTCTGATGGCAGATGGAGTATTCTGATGATGACTTTCATACCTTTTATGGACCTTGACACTGTTATTTATTTATTTATTTGGCAGTCTATGGGACAGTCACAGGCCTCCCGGTTTTCATCCAAAATATCTTAAATTGTGTTCCGAAGATGAACGAAGCTTTTACGGGTTTGGAACGACATAGGGGTAAGTGATTAATGACAAAATCTTCATTCTGGGGTGGAGTATCCCTTTAATGTGATTTTTAACTACCTGAAGTCACCAGCAGCAAATTTGGCCTCAGCTAATGAAAAAGCGGCTTCTCTCATCACCTCTCCCATCAGAGTCTTAGTCTGAAAGATTAAAAGTCACATCATTGTTAAAAAGAAAAATAAAGAAATAAAGTCAACATGTAAAATAAATAAGCATGTCTGAAATAAAAGCACAGGTGTGATGTTATACCTCAATGATTTTTCGAAGAATTTGCCGAAATCGCATGGACAGAGCATCAGCTTTCTTCTTCAGCAAACTCCGGCCAGTCTGAGCTCCTTTCAGGCGAGCTTTCATAATGGTCTGAGCCCTGACGCAGCACACAATAATTCATAATAAACAAACAGCGATATATACAGGACACGAATATTAAGAGAAAATTATGACTACTTAGTAATGCAGTTCCCATAAGGTTACATTTTTGGTCATACTTCCTAAATATGTATATTGTATTTCAGCATTTATTTTATTATTCTAATGTGATTATTTATTGCACATTATTATAGGTTATTATAGTATTTCTGGTCAGTAGACTGTTGGCTCACATGACTGTGAATAAGATCACTTCCTCTTCTGAGTCCACTTAAAATTACTGCAAGATTTAGTTTCATTTAATTTATATGAATTTAATATAGTCATCCATCATATCGAGTAATATATTTATTACTCTAAAAACGAAATATATCTGCGTAATACTATATTGACAACATTGGCAAATATGATATGCGCGTGAAATACATAAAATCAGAAATTTATACAAATACACATCATATATTTAAAATGTGTAAATCAATTCAACTACATCAAAACACAATATATACAAATATTTTATTAATTATTAGTATTTTTGTAAAACAAAGTACGTTTAGCGTAATCTATGACTCTTTATTTCTGTCATAAAACCTATGGATTGTAACTGCTTTCTAAAACCATAAACTGCTAAAATATGTTTATATCAAATTTAAATGCTGTCACGTACGATTGAAAACAATGAATCCGTTATGAGTCGTAATACTCACATTCTAGAGGGAAAAATGTCGATCCGATCTTTTCCGGACATCTTTCTTCTTTATTGACACACTGTATCAAACTACCGAGACGCTTTGCTGTTGAAATCGTCAAATAAATAGTCTAAATATAGTGTCAGTTTATTTAATATCACGATTTAATGACTATAATACCATCGCGATGACCCTAGCTGCAAGACGCAGGATTTGATCAGCTGATTGGAGGTCACGTGATTCCCCCTGGACGCAGCGATTGGTCGCGTCACTTCCTTGTGCGTGTATTCGTACGTAGCGGTATTCACGTTTCAAAATAACGCTCGAAAGTAATGACGGTAAAGCCATTTGATTTATTTTCCTAAAAAGAATTTGCACTTTTATTTAATTTATTTTGCTTAATGTTGGATTTATTTATTTTATTTTAATTTACTTCTTTTTTTTTTTTTTTACTTTTGTTTGAAGAAATTTTTGACGGTGTTTGGTCTGCTAACAGTGAGTACATCCGTGTGTTATCAAACGAAAAAAACCGGAACGACTGTAAGAAACAATCAGTATTTTTAAAATCTAATTTTTATCTAATCTGTTTTATAGTTGAGATCTCCTCTTAAAAGTATGCATAAGTGACTTTTATTTTGAAGTGTGATTGACAGCTGCCGTGTCGTGTTGTCACTGGTCGCCGCTGGCTTCATTCTTTCTCGGGTCGCAGGATCAATGGGCAACTAACGCTCGCAGAAAACGACCGATTCTAGCTATTTAAAGGGTTTAAAGTGAGCCGATTGTGACACCTGTCAGGTGGGATCGAGTTACCTTTTCCTCCGTGATAGTTTGGCTCATGTTGAGCTCGTATTTTGGATGATATGAGTGTTTTAATGGCTGCTGTTAAATGACATGTGCTGCATGCGCGCTTTTACTCAGCACTGATGAACAGATCATAGAGAACGTGCACAGACAGATAGATAGATAGACTGATAGATAGACAGACAGACTGATAAATAGATAGATAGATAGATGTACTTTTTGATATCTTCAGCGAAATTAATATGTAAACATTGTGTAATTTATGGCGACAGTGCAATATTCATCAGAAAATTACACATTATGCAATATACAAGATATACAAAAAATAAATATATAATTATAATAATATAACACCGTTTAAAATATACAGAAAAATGTAGACCTGGGGAAAAAAGTGGGGGGAAATAAATACATAAATAAATAATAGACATAAGATTAAAAGTGAATAATAAAATTACATTGACAAATAAAATTTGAGTTGAAAATAATAATCACATTTTAAAAATACAAATAATACAACTGATAAAAATAAACAAATACAAATGTATAGCGTATAAATGATAAATTTAATAAATAGATTGAAATAAACTGTATTACATTGAGCAGTGTTGTTTTATTTTAATTATTTTATTATTATTTAAAAATCAGTTTTTATTTTTGTATTTATATATTAGTTATCATTTAGTATATTTGTTGTCTGTTTTGTTAGTTTTAGTAGTTTGTTTTATATATATATATATATAGTTATTTTTCGTTATTTTGATAGTGAGTAGCAAAGATATTTTTTGAATTATTAAAAAAAGAAAAAAACATACTGCAAACTAAATATTTCCCAAGTCATATTTAGAATATAAATTTATTTTTTACAGTATAAATTGGTTCTTTATACATGAAAATATAGAGTTTAGAATGGGGTCCCTCACATCAGAATGATCATACTTGGTTTTGTGTGTCTAAAAGATTGAAAAGCATTTGACTACGTATCTAACAGGACTAAAGGAAAAAAAACAGACGTCAGATCTTTGCAAGTCAAGACAAAAAAAAGAAATAAAAGCACCTAAAATAGAAGCGTAGGAATGATGTTGTGCATTTCTTGTGTTGTGCAGAGATGCCGGGCCTCAGCTGTAGGTTTTATCAGCACCGCTTCCCCGAGGTGGAGGACGTGGTGATGGTGAACGTGCGCTCCATCGCTGAGATGGGTGCGTATGTCAGTCTGCTGGAGTACAACAACATCGAGGGCATGATCCTGCTGAGCGAACTGTCCCGCAGACGCATCCGCTCCATCAACAAACTCATCCGCATCGGACGCAACGAGTGCGTGGTGGTCATCAGAGTGGACAAAGAGAAGGGTGAGTGTGTCACAAACACACGAGAGAGAGAGAGAGTTCCAGTCGGGGGCACAATCACACATTCACTTCTCCATTTGTTGGCAATATTTGCTCCCTGGAATTAGTTGATTTCCAGGGGACAGTTTTATAATTACTTAATTAATTGTATCTGTGTTGTCTTTAATGTCAGATACTTAAATTAACCAGTCACTTAAATCAGTCAGAACACTTTAAACTGTTGCCAATAACAACAAACTTTCACTGAAAACTCCTGTTTTTCTTCTTTAGGATACATTGATTTGTCCAAGAGAAGAGTGTCTCCGGAAGAAGCCATCAAGTGTGAGGATAAATTCACCAAATCTAAAACGGTGAGTGTGCATTTTTTCGGTTTTGAGACTGTTAGTAAGAGGTGATGTTCTTGTGGTGTGATGTTGTGGTCGCTGTGCTGCAGGTGTACAGTATTTTACGGCATGTGGCTGAAGTGTTGGAGTACACTAAAGACGAACAGCTGGAGAGTCTGTTCCAGCGAACCGCTTGGGTGTTTGACGAGAAATACAAGAAACCCGGATACGGCGCCTACGACGTCTTCAAGCAGGCCGTGTCGTGAGTGTCCGGCATAGATGCACACGCCTCAACATTCAGTGACAAATCACTTTTCTGAGATCAAAATAGGTCACCTATGAGATTTGCTTGGATTCAACGAGAAAGTGTTTTTATGGGGTATAGCATAGTTATGTATAGTGTTTTACCCTTTACTTCAAAAAAGGGTAATATTTGATGTATTTGAGCTCTGAGATGTGGGAACGGTGAAGAGAGAGAGAGCAAACATTTTGCATTTTAGCTCAGCATTGCTGTCTAATCAGCCAGTATTGTCTTAAATAGCCTGCATAGCACTTTACTGAAATATATTCAGTTTTGAATTCGTAAAATGTTGCAAATAGATGTTAGTTTGTGTGTGTGTGTGTGTGTGTGTGTGTGTGTGTACAGGTTTATATATCCTGGTGGGGACTTAAACCTGAATACACACAGACTTGTGTCACGTTGGGGACCTAAATTGAGGTCGTCATGGGTACAAAAGCTTATAAATCATACAGAATGAGTTTTTTTTTTTTGTTGTTGAGAAAGTAAAAATGCAGAAAGTTTCCTGTGAGGGGTAGGTTTAGATGTAGGGCGATAGAAAATACGGTTTGTACAGTATAAAACTATTACGCCAATGGAGAGTCCCTACAAGGATAGCTGACCAGAAGTACTTGTGTGTGTGTGTGTGTGTGAGAGAGAGAGAAAAATGACAGTTTTGGACATATAAGGTAATAAAAATATTTTTAAAAATACCTTAAAGTTACTACAAATGAGCATGTAAAACAAATATCATTAAAGTGCCCTATTATGGGTAATGAAAGGTTCATATTTTGGTTTTGGGAGTCCCCAGTAACAGGTTGTCATGCATGCAAAGTCGAAAAACACTTTCATTGTCTTACTTGCTCAACGACTCCCAAAAGATTCACTCAACTATTCATTTTTCCAAACCCTTCCTTTGTGTGACGCTAATCCTGTGATGCCTGATAAAGCAGCGTTTGTGAGCGCAGGGCTGCTTTGTGTACAGCGTTACCGTGGAAACTGCTATTTTACAATGCGGCATCTAGTGGCAAAGAATGAATTAGCATTTTCATTCAGACCAAGGAGAAAATATCAACAAGTGGGCGGGCAATATGCTAATGTTTCATGTTGACGGGATTCGTTTTAAAAACGACTCGTTTCAATGATTCAGAGTCGACTCTTTCTTTTGAGAGACAATAACTTTATACATGGTGCACTTTCAGATTTAAATCTTTGCAGGATCTATTACACACTGCATGAAAGGTAATTTTCAAAAATCCATAACAGGGGCACTTTAAAAGGAATTCTGAGTGGAGCATGGCATGCCCCTGATTCTTTACCTGTTTGTATCTCTGGTTCAAGCACTGAACATGAAAATGTTTTTTCCTCTGGTTTTATTTCCAGCGATCCGTCCATCCTGGACGGTTTGGATCTGACGGAGGAGGAGAGGGACGTGCTCATCGACAACATCAACAGACGCCTCACCCCACAGGCGGTCAAAATCAGAGCGGGTACTCATCATAAACATCTGCTGCACTTTTCACATGCAGAAAATTATTATTCAATATTTTAATTAGTTTAAAACTTTTTTAAATTATTATTTTATGGAGTATTTTTATTTATTTAATAATAATAATATTTATTATATTAGTACTTATATGATTTATATAAAAGCTAATTAATAACAAATAATTAAATTTTATATTTTTTGTTTCCATTCTGTAATCCACAAGTGTGTGTATACTTCGCTTTTCAAATGTTCTCTGGAATTTTTAAATGTTTTCAAATGCAAATTCAATGAGTTTGAACTATTCCTATGTATACTGCTGCTCAAAATATCTAAAGTCAGTAAAAAAAAAGAATAATAAATTAAATTAATAATTTTATTCAGCAAGGAATTGATCAAAAGAGACAGTAAAATGTTTATAATGTTAGAAAATATTTCTTTAATATTTTACAACTTTCTATTCATCAAAGAATCCTGAAAAAAAACATTAATTTTTTTTTTTAACTGTCATTATTTTTTGAATACCAAAATTTTGAACTGTAGTGTTTATATATAAAAATATATTTAAAAGAAAAATCACTCTTTTAAAAAAATCTCTCAGATCCGTCGAACACTCTACGAAGCAAAAATTTTCGTATGTTTTTTTTAAATGTATTTTAAGGATCAAAGAAGAAAAAACAAATGAATAAAAACACAATAAAAAGAAGATTGAAATAAATAAAAATAAAATAAACAATAAAAACATATGATTCAAATTAGTACAGAGTTCAAAAAACAAAGAAATATTTTGTCCTCCCATACGTTATCTTCATGTGTGTTCAGTGTGATGGTTGTTTTGTGCCGTGGACAGACATTGAGGTGGCGTGTTACGGATATGAAGGCATTGATGCTGTGAAAGACGCGCTGAGGGCGGGGCTTAACTGCTCCACAGAGGCCATGCCAATCAAGGTGAGATCCACTTCCTCTGTATCCAGTTCTAGCAGCTTCTGATATTAGAATCATGCGATGATTTCCTTTCAGATCAACCTGATAGCACCGCCGCGGTACGTCATGACCACCACCACACTGGAGCGCACCGAGGGTCTGTCAGTGCTCCACCAGGCCATGACCGCCATCAAGGAGCGCATCGAGGAGAAGCGGGGAGTCTTCAATGTCCAGATGGAGGTCAGACACCTCAGAGCTCCATGCATTTCCTAAATAGCATGGAATATACTTGATCCTTAAAGAACAAACACATGCGAACACGTGCTTGAGTTTAGACCATAACAAAAGGAAACAAAAAATAGATTAAAATATACATGCACGTTTTATGAAAGTATTTGCTCTGATTGCATCCTCGTGCATGAATGTTACGTGAAGTTATTTACAATATACAGTAGATCAGGGGGGTTTAAACTGGCATCTGGACCAAGTTTAAAGAAAACAGTGTAAAAAATAAATAAATGCATTAAATAATCATAAAATAGATACACAAAAAACAGCTTGAAATAGAAACGGGATTAAAATTAATCTTAAAAATTAATAGAAATTAATTGCAATTATTTCAGTTAGGGCTATAGAGAGTAGAAAAAATTTATGAAACAAAAAATATAATTTTCTATATATATATTTATATATTTTTTTTTTAATTGGTTTGTTTATAAAATGGTAATAAAATATGACATGAACTTAGAGTTAAACTGTCAGAACAAATTAATCTTGATAATATCAGATAACTTGATGGAAAGGTATGTAATGAATTCCGTTGAATAGCTGTCAGCTGCTAAATTTAAGTAGATTAATAGATAATAACAATTTAGGTCAACCAGTTACCAAGCAATGCTACATTTTGTTCAGTCTGTGGTGTAAAAAGCTGGCATTAGCAATTAAAAGCAAAACATGATCAGGTCAAAATGTATGAATATTTTTGGTCCCAAATTTTTTTCAGTTATACTTGTAGTCCACTGTATAATGAATTTTTGGGTATAATTATTTTATTTTAATATCATCACTCACATAAATTAATGGTGTCCTTCACCACACTATTAAAAAAAGTATAAAAAATAATATCTGGTGTCACAATAATTTTTGGTTTGACTGTATATACATAAAAGTAATAATAAATATATTTATTAAATTGGTGCATAAAATACATTTAAAAAAATAAATTAAAATAACTGTAGTAATTAATTTAAAAAAATTAAACAATTTTAAAAATCGATTAAAATGAATAAATACATTGTACCAATTATAAATATATTTTTTTTTAATGAATTTTTATACAATATTTTTTAATTCTTTCAGATAAATGCGCAATGCTATCTTAAACTGTTTGTTTTTTTTGTTTTTTTAAATTGGATAAAAAAAGGGATAGTGCAGTACTATAGTGAGTAGAAGAAACAAAACACAAAAATCCAATGCAGTATATTAGCACATTTAAAGTATTTGCTCACTTGTCTCCAGCCTAAAGTGGTGACGGACACAGACGAGACAGAGCTGCAGCGGCAGCTGGAGCGTCTGGAGCGAGAGAACGCAGAGGTGGACGGCGATGACGACGCGGAGGAGATGGAGGCCAAAACAGACGAGTAGATCAACAAGTGCTTCAGTGCAGAAACCGCTCAGATGGACTGATGCTGCAGCAGTCACTTTTACACAAACAATATAACGCTGATCCATGTTAACGTTTATGCTGATTCAGCGATGCAGAGGCGTGATTTTCTGTGAACTAAAACCTGCTTCTTGCTCTGCTTCAATCTCAGTAAAAGGCTGTTGGAAGTTTTATTTAGCATCTGTATTTACATACTGACATGCTGCAAAGCTACTGTTAAATAATATTTGAAAGTGCATAATGTGAGTGAAAATTTTGTTTCCAAATATCTAATCGAAAACATACTTTACATTGTACTCAAGTGTTAAAAAATACAAAACGCCGAAAATAAAAACGATAAACTTTTTTTAATGTATTACAGTAAAATTAATTTATATTGATTTTATAAATATTTTCAAATACAGCATTTACTAGTAATTAAAGATAATTAAGCATAAACAAGTAATTATATTATTTTCATTAATTATTAAATGCCAAATTAATAAATTTTGTCAGATACAAGCAAGATTAGGTTGAGGAGAGAAAAATATGTGAATATAGAATGTAAATACTTTAATATTAATTGCTTGACATCCCAATTATTATAAAATTAATACTTCAAAACATTTTAAGTACTGCAAACTTTTCCAGTGCTTTTCAGTGTTATAGTTTACTAAAACTAAGACCATAAAAAAAAAAAACTTTTTATTTCCTGGAATAAATATTAACAATACAGAGATATATATCTCCTCCATCTATAGCTATATATACACATACTATATCAGCTAGTTGCGAAGGCAACTTTTCTCATTTTTATTTAACTTGAACTTAAACTGAGATAAAATGTAATACAAACTATAAAGGTATATTAAAAATATTACAAAAGGATATGTATATTAAAAAAAAAAAAACCCTGGCAAATATTGACCTATAAACGTTTCCAGTGCGTTTCAGAATTATTATAGTTTACTAAAACCATAATATTTTCTCATTTATGATGAACTTGAACATAAAACTGACAAACGTTAATAAAAACTATATAGACCTTAATAAAAATAAAAAATAAAAACTTCTAAATGCTAAAACTTTAAAATCTAAATCAAAATGGGAAATATATTAAAAAAAAAACTATAATAGTGTCCCAATGATTTCAGGTCAAAATAAGTCATTTTCTTTGAAAACGTAAAATACAAATCATTCCAAAATAAGTGCATTAATTAAGCACTTTACACCCTGAAAGTAACCCATGGAAAGTTAATATTCAATATTAATTTTACCGTTGCATTTGGTCTGTTGCAAATAAACGTATGGACTGACGCAAAGCTTCATAACACATTAAAAAGCACACAAAATGATTTTACTAAAAAAAAAAGAACCACTTTTATTCAAAACACATCCACTGATAAGTACAAAAACAAAGACGATCAATCGTTGTGATGTCAATCAGTTTAGCGAGAGCTTCTGAAGGGTGTCGGGGTTTTAGTTTTAGTGAAACAACTGGGGAAAACTCTTTGGTTCGGTTGGTGAGTGCGACCAAAACAAGAGAAACGGTAAAATCACAACCCAGACGAGACTGGCAATCATTACAGTAACAATTTACAACGGCTTCCTCACCGAAGCAGCGCTAACCGGCCGAGACGAAGCTACGCTGAAGACAGATTCAACAGGAAGGCCCTGAGAAACCGAGCCTCTTCCTCTCGGCACTCGTCGTCTGGGACGTGAGAAATCAAACGGCTCAGTGTGTGTTAACTCCAAAGCTCAGAAATGATCGAGTTTCCCAAGTTGTTTTGAAACCTAGATGAGCTGTCCGGCCCAAACGGGAAGTAAAAAGCAAAAGTTCATCGGCGTTCGGTGCTTGTTCATTTCCCGAGGCCGATCTTCTTGGCTTCAGTTTCGTAAATCAATAACCGCCACATTTTAACTATGAAGACCTCGGCCTCTTCGTCCAGCACCTGAGGAGATGAAGATGAAGAGTTCAGATTGTGTAGATGTGGGAATACAACTTCAAACACGATGCAAAACACCAAACTTACCATCGCAACGTCATCCAGGATGCCTTGAGGTGTGCTGTGGGCCATTACCTGAGAACAGACAGAGACTTGTACTGAGATTTACATCTATTACAGGGTTTCATGAGCGAAAAGTGTTTCAAGGAACACCCCGAATTAAAAGTATTATTTGTTATTAATAAAAAAAAGTGAATATTCAAATACAGTACTCAAAAAAATGTCATTATAAACTGATAAATCAAATGGATAAATATATCAAAATATTCAAAAATGTAAATTAAGTTACTTTATTACATTATTCGTTCATAAAAAATTAAATACTATTTGAATTGTTTCATAATTTTTTGTTAATTTTATTAATAAAAAATAAAACAACTAAATTTATTTAAATACTACTTTTTTTAAAATAATAAAAATGAATTTAAATATGATTTGAATTTCAATTTATTATTAAAATAATTTATAAAATCAATTTACTGTTTAATGCAAAATTAAAATGGTATTTTAAAAATAGTGAAATAATTTAAATATATTTGTC